>MJUU01053859.1:0-94147 GCA_002080025.1 Modiolus philippinarum | reverse complement strand
TTGTGTATCGTGTATTACTCGGTAATTCATATTTTAATTTTCTTTTTTGTGTGTATATATGTTAATTTTTATTGTGTATTACTCGGTAATTCATATTTTAATTTTCTTTATTGTGTATTACTGGGTAATTCATATTATTTTTTTCTTTATTGTGTATTACCTAGTAATTCATATTATTTTTTTCTTTATTGTGTATTACCCAGTAATTCATATAATTGCTGAACTTCCGTAATTTTTTTTTTGGGAGGGGGGTCAAAATTTTTTTATCACTTTTTGTGTGTAACTATTTTCTCCTTCAGGATGTTTTTTTTTTTAAACACAATAGTAATATGTTATATTATCCACCTCCACTACCGACTATTTTTGAGGTACGAAAAAATAGTCGGTGGGGGAGGTGGGTAATATAACATATTACTAATATTCATAAAAGTAATTAAGTAGTAGTAATAAGTTCGAGGTAAATAATTCGGAGTAAGTAAGTAATTTGAATTATATTAGCAGTAAAAGGGCTTCAAAATCGAGAGAATCAAAGGAAAGACAAAAGAGAGATGGAGAAGTCCAAAGAATTTACAAGAATTATAATGTCTTGAATAACAAAAGAAATGCTCATAACAGTTTTTGAAATGTATTATTAAATGTCGAAATTTGCCATTTAGTGTAAGTATTGTTGTATTGTTGTATGTAAATTGAGAACAGACATTCATAACGTTGAAAGCTTATTTTTAAAAGCATTTACCTATCATCTTGATTCTAATTATCAACAGAGAGCCATTACTTTTTTTCTACCGGTCTGTTTCCACTAATTATATTTAGAAAGGTAATGTTAAATGTAACAATCCTATGGAGTAGTATATTGTGATCTAAAGAAAGGGCTGAAATATTTAAAAAAAAAATCTTTGATAGCTATTCTCTTTAAAGCAATATGAGCTGCATTTCTTCATTTTTTTGGAAGTTCTCAAAACGCATTGTGTCGTATCCATTTGTCTAGAAAATGACATCAAATACTTTTAAATGCATAAAAACGCCAAGAATACTTCATAATTCGATTATTTAAATAATTTTGAATACGATTTTGAACAATCATGACGGGTAATTAATGTTCGACATTGACCGAGATACTATATATAGTCAACATAAGCAACCATACCACAAATCGGCAAACTTCGGCTGGGAGATATGTGTCTACACTTGACATTTGTGATGGGGTTGTCGGTTTACACACAACTTTTTGGACTATTTTGCTTCAAAGTGTGTAGTTAAAAAACAAATCCGGGAAAATGCGAAAAAAAATTACTAAGGATTACCATTCTTTTCATGTAAGGTCTCCGGCGTCGGTTAACAGTTTACCGTATGCCTGACTGGATTCTGATTTCAAAGGAGCCAGTCTATAATGAATGCTAACGTAATATTAAAGACGAGGTAAAATCGGTCGAATTCGTGACAAGTGCAATGTACACATGGAGTTATTTTTAAATTGATCATTTAGACTTAAAACACCAAAGCCCTCCCGTGTTTAAAAATGAGTAGGGCATCCTTGAAAGAATAATATGGGATGCATTTTATTATTTTGCTAATGTCAAGAATAAATTATATATACACTTATCTTTTAACTTTCAATTTGCTCATTGCACGTGACTTTAACGACCATGACATGTTGTCAGTATAAACAATGCCGTTAGGCATTAATCGGCAACATTTGACCAAAAGTCGCATGCATACGAATTATCCCAAGAATGTGGGCGTTGTGATTGCTAAGGTGGTTGTTAAACGCCAAACATGATCATTTTTGTTTTACAGAGAAGAGCTTAATTATGATTAATAATGTGACTTCAATGTCATAGGTGCCAATTAGTCCTATAATATATGATTCGCACTTCTATCCCATATTTAACGTTTTTATCGGATTTTTGCATTTTTATTTTTTTGGAAAGTGCGAAGTCATATCGAATCTTTAAAATTTCCATTAGCACTTTCCGATTTCATGTCGGAAATAAAATTCGTTTCCTGTCAGACTGTATGTCGTGTTTTTAATAATATTTAAGTTTTCACGGACCTAAGAATGTAATGCATTAAAAATCATACCTCTCTTGCGATTCAGACTATTATTCCCAACACTACTAAATAAAGTAATTTCCAAAGCGATGTAATATCTAGAGCATTCGCCATATTTCAATGATTTTCGAATTTGAACAACCGTGTTTTAAAATACGAAGTCCATCATAAAAATGCATGCAAGATTTCGCACGAGAAGTTCTTATTTTACATTTGAAAATCTGATTTTTCGTGAATTTTAATCCATTGTCTCTTTTATCAATAATGAATTAAATAATTTGATAGAGCAAAGTTTCAAAAATGAAAATGACAAAGTACCGAAGTCACCGTAAATTTGCTTTCTGCATATGGCCATTTAGACAACTAATGTCTCATCGCTGCAGATAAATCAAAACATTGGAAATCAAGATATCGAAAGGTGTACATGGGCTGATGGAGATCAAATAATCAAAAGGATCTAAATAGGAAGCCAAACTCAGCTAAGGACAGAACTTTGCATGGGGGATACTCTACTAGACTACTGGGCTGGTAAATATCCTCGGGAACTTACACAGTAACAGTGAAAATCAATTTTCAAGAAATCGGAATAGTAAAAGAATTTGGACGTTCCAAACGGTTTTTAGAGATGTTGATTTCTTTGTTGACATTGAGACGCTGCATGATTGACAACATTAGTGCAGCCTAACCGATGTTTACCAATATTTTTTTGTTTTCAGGCAGTAGCAAATACTGACAATATTTTCCTCACGAGATCAAAGAAAGCTCATACAAATTACACATAAAACATCATATTTTGACTTTTTATTTGGTGGTTGAATAAACTTCCCCGTATTTTGACTATACGGGGAAGAATCAGGATATTACCTTAATTTTTTTATTTTTGTACAATTTCCTCATGTAGTATAAAAATACACAAAGATCCGAAAACATTTCGAGACGACCCAACAGATAAAACGAGTCGGGTATTGATTTCAATGGGCAATGCACAAAGGGGCGGATTGGCATATCAAATGGGCGGGAAAATGTGTAACAATGGGGCGGAAAAATATGTATCAATGGGGCGGATTTACCTGTTTCCAAAATGGATAAAATTACACTTAAATCAGTTAGATTTTAAAATAATTTATTAAAATTATTGCAAAACAACGAAATTTAGTAAAATTGTTCAGTGTTCAGTTGTGTAGAAGTCCAGTCTCGAGATTAAAATCACGTTAACGTATTAACATCAAGTCTGATTGCGTTCCGTTTTTAAGAATTTTCCGTTCGATATTGTGCTCGGACATTTAATGATTAAGCTCCAAAATTCCAGAAAGCTCCCTAGTACAATCCAAGTCGGTTATTATTTTAGCTTTACACTCTCTTCTGTTTAAGGTACATCGCCAAGAAATTTGGTCACCTTTCAAAATTGAATCTTGTCGGAATGAATGACCTTAAACAATTCAAATGTCTCTGTCGTCAGCAATAATTCCTGGTTTTCTTGGATACTGTTTCAAGTTTTAAAATTTGTAAATCCATCTCTGTCAAAACGTCTTTCAAACATATATGTGAACAATTTTAAACTTGATTAAAAAAAAATTAACCCAAAGCTTTTGATTTTAGTAGTTAAGGTGCAGAGCACAATCTACTGTTGCAGAATAACAAGTTCATTCTTAACAACTTCCGATTTGATATTCAAGAATGCAAGTGGGATTTTCTGCTGTTTTTGAAGATTTGGCACTACAGTTAACTGTAAAACACATAAATTCATTTTTGTGCGTATAATTCTAAACCAGAGAACAATTTATATGACCATGTTTCGTGAAAAACCATTTGCTACGGGTTTTTGGGCAGATACGAAAGGACCTCGCGCTGCATGAAAAAGTCAGTATATTTGAAAAAGAAACAGCGCGAGGTTCTATATCGTAAGACTAAGGTGCCAATCATAGTAGAAAGGATGATACAGCTTCAGTCTGATATCGCAACGTGCTACAGAAATCAATATCCAATATAAAAAAGCACCCCCGAAAAAAAAAAAAAAAAACGAAGCAAAAACAGTTTATCACTAAAATGAAAACGAGTGAAGTCATTTGCAAGATCAAAAGTCATCAGTTTTTAGAGATGCACATTACCTTATATCATTTCTTCTGAATATAAAAGCCACATGAAAGCAAAACAAAAATGACTTGAAAAAGATATTGTTATAAAATAAGAATTTTTTAACAAAGGCGAGATTAAAGGCCAAAAGTAATTCATGGAAAGTGATAAATTTATGTGAGACTATATATCTCCACAAAAAAGGTAAATCAAATCTTGTGTCATACGAGGATAGTAGCAAACCATAAAAATCAAAGTCAACATTTTAAATTGAAATTTATTGAAAAGAGTGTGACCTTGAATAATTGCATACATTTTGGAAATAAAGGTCAGATGTCATATGGTATATTTGCACTATGGTTTATAGAGACAAATACATCTAAATATGCAATGTTTGCCAGTCATTTCTAACTAAGTGTTTACAACCTACACCCTCATGCAAAATCATGTCAGAATAAAAACTAGAAAAACTGCGATTCTTGTAACCATGGTAACAAAATGCATGACAAGAATCTTCATAACTTTTTAAAATCTTTTTATGAGAAAAGGTAAATTCATTTAAACTGAATATTGTTTGACATTAAAACCATCCGTAAAAATATATCTTCAGAGATAAAGATGTCCAAAATCGACAACTAACCAGATACAGCTGATTGTTACCATAGCAACATATGCCTGGGTAATAATAATTTTATCAAAACGAGCTTTCTAGAAGGATCTTTACAGCGCATGCCAAAATTATAGAATGCTTACACAGAAATAATAATTTTATCAAAACTAGCTTTCTACAAGGACAAATTGGTGTAAATCTTTACAGTGCATGCCAAAATATTAGAAGTGCTTACACAGAAATGCTATTTACAAGAAAACACTGCATTAGAATACCATTTCTGACAAAAGAACACCATTAAAATTTAAACTGCATTATCATTTTCAGTTTTTCTGTTTGAAGATTTTACTGGCATCTTAATACTGTATTAGATACGCACTCAAATGTCAGATCTCATTACTAAAATTAAAGACAACACATTACCATTTGATATGTCTTTCCTACTTGGTATATTGGATTTAGTTGTTGTTACCTTATCTGTCATTGACATCGGTAATTTCTGGTTTTCTGCAAAAATAGTCAATGATTTTGCAGTACATTGTTTTTGCGCATGCATTTACCAATATTGAAATCCCTCATGTTTTTAGCCCGTACAGAAACAGGGATCGCGCTGGGCTTCGCCAATGTCGGATTTTGCGATTTTATTTTCATTCTGGCGACAAAAAATCGTTCCTGGCGATTTTTTTTGGCGACAACGTTTCTCAAATCAACTTTCCGGTATTCATCATTTCCTACAGATTCTAGTTGATACTTGTCATCATTGTTGTTGTTTTAAATGGGCGCATTACTTCTCCGCAAATTTTTCAAATGTTAATTATTACGTTTCCGCAAGTTAAAAGTTTACGTTTCCGCAAATTCTATGTATTACGTTTCCGAAAATTTACCTGGTTAATCAGGTATATAGATTTCATTACAATTACAATATGATTTATAATGATTAAATAAAATTGACACAAAAAATATGATCGTCAGCTTTGTGCATGATTGTACTGGGTGGATCCACACTATTTTGTTTTGACTATTTGGATTAGCTTTAATAAGACTTCACTGATAAATCCAGTTAAGATTTTGAACATGTTTACCTTAGAATTTGAAATACAAGTATGATGTGAACATAATTGGTCAGTAATGTTCTCTTTTTAACCAACAAAAATAAACTTCTGAAAAAAGTTTTTAAAAAAGTATCAAAACAATAAATACTTGTTGGCTATGATAGTACGTGTTTCTTTTTAGTATTGTATGTAATACTTTTGTACAAAATAAACTGCGAATGTCACAAGTAAAAAAAAGAAACGTTCAAAATTTATTAGATCATGTAGCGGTCGTCTTTATTACCATTTTTTTAATTGTATAAACTTAAAGTCGCAAAATATTTTACAAAGGTGAGATATTTCTTTCGCAGAAACGAAATCTTTTTCTGGAAAAGTAATATATATTTTTTGCGGAAAGGTAAATTATTTTTTCCGGAAACGTAATATATTTTTTTCGGAAACGTAATGCCAATTTGCGGAAGTGTAAAACGCCGTTTTAAATTAATCATAAGTAATGTAATTTAATGTCAATTCATTGCCTGAAGCCATTGATTATTTCCGAGTATTTTGGATTGCATAATCACACCGTACAACCGCCTTGTATCATTTTGATCATCGACCGATTGATACGATCATCGATGTTTGTTTACATCCTGAGAAGTGGAATAGTGGTGTTAAGATTTTTGATATTTAATGTCATTTTAAGCAGAAACATGTATTGATTTGGATGTAAAAATGAAGATTATAAATGACATAATGAAAACAATAAATTACTTTCTTATATCATGTACATTTCGGAGGACTTTGAATCAAATTTATACTGAAAATCTTGCAAAAAACTCACACCATGAACTTCAATCACTTATTACACAGAACTTGGTATTCAACCAAGTATTATTTAACATAAGCATTAAATATTAAATTACCTTTCTTTTGATATATGCTGCATGTTGTTTTCGTGTAATTTGACTTTACTCAACACTACATGTGAAAAATAGGATACGATCTTCGGCCGATTCATTTAATGGAATGTTACGATCCTCAGCAGAGATCGGCTACGATCAACGGCTGTGTTGTGATATATCTAAGAGGACAAAACTGCATTTCAAAAGGTTATTTAAATATGATAAAGGTTAATTTACAAAAAATATAATACTGATGATTTATGATAGTAAAAAAATATGCCTTAGGAACATCTATATCTTACATTCAATTGAAACTGATTAAATTCATACGGGTGTTACATGACTAGATTTAAACAAGCCTGGACTAATCCAAAGTAGACAGCAGCTCAACTGTAAACGCCAAAAGTTCTTCTACTGAATGATTCCCTGGGCGTAAAAGTAAGTTTTTATGAGAATAAACGTGCTTTACAGTACAGACAGGGAGGGTAATCTGCATGATATGTAACAAAGCGGTATATAGTTTCATGTTGTAAAATTTTTAGAGATATACAGCTGACATTTCGTTGGATTGGATGAGCTGCTATTATGCAACTTACGGTTTCGGACTTTTTTTAGTATATACAATTTAAATTTTGACTGAAAAATGAGCATTCATCATCGTTTCAGTAACGACTTTCGATTTTCATCATGTGACGTCACCTCGCTTACAAAATTGTAGATTAAAAAAATACACGGGGTACAAAGATCCATATTCCACACATATGTGTTGTTCTACGGCTGTTAACTGATTCTTTATTATTTGTTAATTTCTTTTCTCTAATTTCTAGCAAATATAAACACCTCCTGGCTAGTTAAACCCCCGCTCCGTAGGAGGGGGTATACTGTTTTACCTCTGTCCGTCCATCCGTCCGCCCGTCCGTCCGTCATTCCGTCCGTCCGTCACACATACTTTCGTCGCATTTTTCTCAGCAACTACACATGACAGCCACTTGATATTTGGTATGGTGCATCAATATGGGGTTCTATACTGCACCACCCTTTTTCGGCCATATTGAATCACCACTTCCTGTTTACCGACTTTGTGACTTTTTTACTTTCATTTTCAAAATCCCGACTTTTCGTCGCATTTTTCTCAGCAACTAAACATGACAGCCACTTGATATTTGTTATGCTGCATCAGTAGAAGGTCCTATACTGCGCCTCCCCTTTTCGCCCATATCGAATCACCACTCCCTGTTTACCGACTTTGTGACTTTAACTTTCATTTTCATGATATTTGGCATGGAGTTTCAGTTTAATGTTCTATACTGCATCTCTCTTTTTCAGCCATATTGCTATACTACTTTGACATTGAGCTTCAGTATTGTTTAGTTTATTGCGTCTCCCCTTTTTGGTAATAATGCAGGGTTACTTCCTGTTAAGGGAGTACGAGCCTGAGATTTCAGAAGCATTCTATATCATCGGGTTTTATCCATTCAAACAGTGCTAAAACTTTTTGTACATGGATCACATTCTCTTGGTCATAAAACATAAAATAGACTGTGTATAAAATTTAATTAACTTCCAATTATAATTTTATATATTTAAAGGCCTATAAACATCTTATGCAAATTGAAGGAAAAATCTAGAGAGATCTGTTTCCCGCCAAAATTTTGACGTCTTATATCTGAAAAATTCCTACATGGATTTTCAAAATTTTTTGCTCAAGTTGTTCCATTAGTAGTGCTCTTCAAAACAAAAGATCAGAATTTTGATTCTAATTACAAAATTTCTGAGACTCGTACTCCCTTAACCGACTTTGTGCGTTTTTTACCCAAATTTCAAAAATGTGAATTTTTTGTCATACTTTTCTCAGCAACCGCTTATCACAGCCACTTGATATTTAGCATGGAGCTTCAGAATGGGGTACTATACTGCGTCTCCCCTTTTCAGGCATATCGAAAGACTACTTTACTGAATAACTGCATTTCTATCTTTATGTCCCCCATCATTTGCATCTTTTTTTTCTCTGCAACTGTGAAAATGCTTGTATTGTGTCCACACTTGTACTGTGTCTACACACACTTACTTTTGAACTTTTGCACTTTTGCACTTACCATATAGATTCAGGGTTCAATGAGCGGGGGTATAACTGGCTGCCATTCGGCGACAGCTCTTGTTGGTTATCGAAATCATAATCAACATGGGTATTATTTGATCTCAGCTGGCGATTGGTCAACCATTTAAATGTCTCGTGTAATTATATAAGTTCCAGATGATTAGAAATAGTGCAACCGGATGTTGATGAAATTAACACCTGCATCATTGTCTTGCGAAACGATTTTTGCATTTTTATGACTAAGATAACTCAGTTTATTGATAATATGACATTTTTATCAAAAATATTATATTCAACACCCCTTTCAATGAATGGCGCAATGATACACATAGCAACGATGATAGCAACAAAATGGCGGCATACTTGAGACTGGAGACTATGGAGATCGCTTTACTTCAAATAAGAGTAGAAATTAGAAACACAATCTCTAACATTGTTTTCCGGGTTATTACGATAATTTTTCAGATCTCGATGGTTAAATTTTCACATTTTAAAATCCTCGGGTAAACCTCGAACTTTAAAATGTGAAAATTTAACTATCTCGATGTGAGAAATATACGTAATAAACTGGAAACAATGTTAGAGACTATATAAATGTTATTGTCATGTTTATTATGTTGAATGTAATGAGGAAACAGATTTACATAAGCATGTTAGCTTGTTTCTGAATCCTTTTCTGTTTATGCTCTGTATGAATGGTATATATGTATGAATATTTATATGAATAAAATAAGTTTATACTAAATGTTATGAACCTGAAAAAAGGAATTATTGTAAAAAAAATAAATAGTGCGCATCTATGTAATTAAGTTCCTCCATAAGTCATAAAAATTCCAAGCAGTGGATATCATCTTTTGGCACTGCGCTAAAATGACAACGTGTAAGATATGGCAAAAATAAAAAAAAACCGGAATTATTGGAAAACAAAACACATAGTGCAAATCTATAACATATAACTAAGGTCTTGCACAAGTTTCATGAAATTCTGACCAGTGGTTAAGGGGAGTATGGGATACCAAGTGGTCACCATATGGTTTGCACTGAGCTGCAATGGCAAAGTCAAAAACATGTCAAAAATCTGAAAAAAAGTATTTATTGGAAAACAAAACGCATAGTTCACATCTACAATATGTGATGAACCTCCTGCATTATTTAAAAGAAATTCCAATGGGTGCTTTAGGAGGAGAAGAGGCCGATACCACCTTTTTGAAGACGGACAGACATTAGGACATCATGAACACTTTGTACCTTCCACAAATCGGGGCTATAAAAGGGTGTTTTCAGGTGCGTGCTTATTCCAAAATGGCCACCAGCAGGGAACAAAGTTTAACATTGGGGCTCATGGAAACACTTTAAAAAATCTTCTCCCTGGAATTTTCTTGGTCATTTGGGCTAAAATTTGATCACAATTTTTTGGATTGTCCCCTGTAAAAAGGACTCCTTTAAGGTTTGCACCTATTCCAAGGTTCCTGCTATTGATCCAATGCTTGAAAAATGTTAAGAGATCTTCTCTTGTAGATGAGAAACGTCTACATTTGTATTTCATGTTTATTAAAATACCAAGTTTCAAGTACATGAGGTACTATTTGATCATTGACAGATGAACACAATTGATTATTGGATCCTCTTGGTGCCAAGGGAGCGATGCAGGATCTATGAGCCTCTTGTTTAGATTTCCCATTGTTTTGCCTTTATCTACACTGACGATACATAAGTTGTCAAAACGACCATCTTCAGAACTGGATACAATCAGATATTGTGTTATTTCAATGCCGGTAAGTAAACGAATGAGAGTTCAATGAGTAATTAAACCGATTACAGGAAAGCGCACAAATCAAACAAAAAAGTAAATGACATGGAAGAATTGAAAAATAGAGTTTTCGGCAAGGTCCGACTAAACATTTGCATCTTAGTTTTTGAAAGTATTATGGCTGAAATGAGAAAAAAATCCAAGCATGAGGTGCAATCAGATGGTCATTTGAACAGAATGTGTGAATTGGTTTTTGAATTTTAGTCTTTTTTCCTTTATTTTTCCTTTTCATATTTAAACCCTTTATCATGTATTTCTTGTATAAACATAAACCAATTATTGACTTTAATTTTGTATGTTTCTTTCTATTTTCACATAGAATTTGTTTTGTAATAAATAATATGAATAGAAACGGACTACATAACTTTGAAAAACTTGTGCCCAATTCCTTTTGTTATATTCGATATTAAATTATTATAAACTTTACCAACAAAATATCCTTAAAGTTCAGTAGAAATATGAATTAAAATTATGAGTTGTAAATCAATAAATGAGCTATAAATGGCTCGGCAAGTCTATAGAATCAGTTCATAAGGGTAGTTACAAAATTACCGAACAGAATTCTCAGGAGGCGAAATTCAAAGGGTAGAAAGACTAATTATGTGCAAAACCAACACAAAAAATGTAGATCGTTATGGTCCTGACTTTGCACAGGTACTTCTTAAGAATTTGTAGGTTTAATGGAGCGCCAAACCATTAGTGTCATGTGTAGCAATTCAACAGCAATTTCTATTGAAATGTCGTATATATTGAAAAGAAATGTTCATCCCAGTACATGAAAAAAGAATCTCGAATCACAGTCCGATTGAATTTTCAAAATTCTCGACAAGGGACTGATATCTTTTAAAGAACTATTTCAATCAGTTAATTAATTTTTTTTAAGTATAAGTGGTATTACTTGATCCTGTAAACAAGATAACTTGGAAGTATGGTTTTAATCTGACTTGCAGTTAAAAAGGAGTGGGCTACTCTTGGCTTCTTGAATCTCTGAACTCATTAAAATCATTGATTTTCAAATTTTATAAATGAAAAGTTCAAAGGTTTGCAAAATTCGTAAAAAATCTGAAAAAAAGAAATTTTAAGTAGGGGCAAAGATAACCTCCGGACAGAAATCTCCAAATAGACGTTTTTTTCAACATTTGATGAATTCTTCTTAAAAATCAGGTGCACAACCTTATATGGTACTTACTATCCTGACATAATTGTAAACAGGTATTCTGAAGATAGTCGGAGGAGGGTCGAGATTACCACAGGAAAAAAAATGTCTGTCTCAGATTGATAGCCAGACACACAGTGGGACAAACTCACAGTCGCACAAACTGAAACAAATGTACCCTAAACTTCGTTTTGGATGGGTATAAAATGGAAATACTGTCATTTGATCGTTTTTGTTACGGCTGTTGACTGTATCGTCACTTAGATAAAATCTGCTGTTGATCGTTTCATGTATCGGTCGGAGATCGTATCCTATTTTCTTCTTGTTGTGTCAAGTAATGTCAAATTAAACAAGAACACCTGACATTTGAATAATATTTTAAACATAAAAATAAAGGTAAAAATTGCATCTTTAGTGCTGATGTTGAATAATAACTTGTTAAGTACGAATTTGTATGGAATAAGGAATTGAAGTCCAAGATCTGAGATTTCTGCGTGATTTTCAGTATAAATTTGATTTAAAGTCTGCCAAAATGTACATGTTATAAGAAAGTAATTTATTGTTTTCATTATGTAATTTATAATCTTCATTTTTACATCCAAATCAATGCATGGTTCTGCTAAAAATGACATTAAATATCAAAAATCTTAACACCACTATTTCACTTCTCAGGATGTAAACAAACATCGATGATCGTATCAATCTGTCGATGATCAAAATGATACAAAGCGGTTGAACGGTGTGATAATGTTTACCTTTCGTCAGTGTTTACCTGTGCACAGGTGCCAAAACGATTTATGACAGATATATGCCCAATTAAGCAATTAAGAGAGTATTATTATACTCTAACATTTTATACTCTTTATTTTTTTATTTAAGGTAGTTCGACACTAATACACGGTGCATTCGATTGGCGCATTTGCGAAACACGAGTCGGGTGCGGAATTGACTTGATTTTCAAACCGGAATATTCCTGTATTGGCCTATTCACTGTGACGTCATAATAGATTTACATACATTTTCCCGCGAATTAACTCCCTTTTCCCGTAGATATTGTCTATTTCGTAAACTATATAAAATATCTCTGTTAATCGAACGGTGACATATAGATTTTTTCAGCGTAACAGATAGCTTAAGTGTATATCTCTGAAATATCAAAAAATAAAAAAAAATCTGTCTGATATTTATTTTATATGAAAGATAAACAATAAGCATGTTATCACAGTTCCCTATATATTCTTTGTAACTATTGCTGAAAAATACTGAATTTGGCCTGATTTTCAAAGCCAGATAACAGGAAAAGATGATCGGTGACATATCATTTTTATTTTAATTTTTGAATAAATAGGTTAAGACCTACAAAATATCTTAAAACAAAAAAATTCTGTCTGAAATTTTTATTAGGATCGAACTACCTTAATATCATTTCTTGTTATCATAAACAGACCAACCTGGTTGACACAAAATTATGAATTAAATTACGCAATTTATGAAGTTGAGTTATTCCCCTTTTCATTGTTATGAAAACGAAATTAAGAAGGGTTTTGAGTGTTCTTTTTCTAAAATTTGCATATCAATTCTAATAGAATAAAGGATAAAAACTGCTTTTAAAAATAATGTAGAAGTTTACACAATAATATGCAAATAATTCCAAATTAATTTTTTGATTCCCCAATCGATCTGTTGAAAGGTTAAATACTTAAGTGAATTATTGCCTATAACTTAAAAATTAAACCTTCAAAGCTACTCTTCCTACAATATAAAAAGGGAATATTTCTTCTTCGGGTGAAGGGGTTAGATAAAACCTAGGGTGTGGTCTTATCAATAAGTCATAAAATGATAATTACACATGTAATAGGGACAGTAAAAATGATGGATAATAAAGCATTGATTTGTAATACAACACAAACGTCCATGGTATGATCATCGAAGAAATTCAATGGCGCCTAATATTTGCAATTGGCGACAAAAACGCAAGTAGGCGATTTTTCTGGCGACAGAAATTCAGGAGCAGAAAGTATTTATTTAGAGCCATTCAGTGAGTAAAGATTTCACAAGATTGAACCTTGACCAATGAATTTTGTCTGGTGTCTCAAACAGCAACTTATCAACTCTCTCTGTTTTTGCAAGTCTTTGATTGGACAGATCAAACCCTTGACTGAACAAATCAAGCCTTTGGTGGCACAGATGACAAAATAACTATACGGAATATGAGCATTTTGTTTTTGGTACGGACTTTATCATGGACAGTACCAAGAAGCCTGTTTCTTAGATGGGTTTTGGCGATATCTTTTGAAGTTTGTAGCCCTCCTTTTTTAATTGTCAAAAGATTATTCAATATGTATAAAATTAACAATGAAGGAATATGGAGTAAATGCAAATGAGACAAAGTTTCTACAAATACATGGTTATAATAAGCAATGGAACAACGCTTTTATTGTTGTTCTTCATCTTGAAGTTGCCATGAGGCCTTCAACAATGAGCTTTACTCATACCTCATAGCAAGTTCAAGACGGCCCTTAGCACCGGTTTGAGCGGAATTCATTGCTAATTGTCGAGCAACGCTACATCCATGCTTTTTAACCTAATGATCCATGGATGCGGGATCGTCAACAAACATAAACTTAACTGGCGAAGTGTTCTTACAATCACTGTCATCCACTGCCCGACAAAAAGACGACAGAAGACGATCACAACATTTAAACAACCACAGGGTACTCATAGAGCCAATTGTAAGAAAACTTGGCAAAATAAAATCACGAGATGTGGGCACAATAAACAGGTGGTCAGAATTACAATTTTAAATTACAAAAAATAAAAAGGCCAAAATATGAAAGTGTGATAGCGTATCCATATGAGAGATTCTCTAAAGAACAAGTACACCATAACTGAAATGTACATAGAACATACATCTCTCTAACGGGGAATCTTTTTATGGACTCCACACTGCAGGAGAGACAAACTCCAGTCTAAAATTAACAATGAAGGGATATGGAGTAAATGCAAATGAGACAAAGTCTCTACAAATACATGGTAATAATGAGCAATGGAACAACGCTTTTATTGTTGTTCTTCATCTTGAAGTTGCCATGAGGCCTTCAACAATGAGCTTTACTCATACCTGATAGCAAGTTCAAGACGGCCCCTAGCACCGGTTTGAGTGGAATTCACTGCTAATTGTCGAGCAACGCTACATCCATGCTTTTTAACCTAATGATCCATATTTTGAAAAGAAAATAAGGGGTTATCGTGCAAAATTTTTTATGCATCATGATGGATAAAATAAGAGAATTCCGAAAGTCAGAGACAGTTTCAAAAACCCGAGAAGTGGCCTTCCTTAATATAAGAAAGGGTTTTACTAGGCATCAGTCAGGTCAGAATTGTAAGAACTAATGACTTTTTAATAAACTAGTAGAAACCCATGGATGAGGGTTACGAATGGATCCCTTTCTCAGAATAGAGCAATATAGAAATTTTTGACAGAGCTATATTTACTGAAATCATTTGCAAAATAAAAAAAGGTTGAAAATCATGATTGAGAAATATGTTATATAATAGTATTTTAAATCATGAAAAATGTTTGACGTTCATGTGATACTTATATTATACAATTATGGTCTTTTGTAGATGTCTATTTTATCGATATCGACCGATACAAAAGACCGTAATTGTTTTATTATATAATTAAAAAGAAAATATATCTTACAATAATCTGTTAGAAAAATATTCATCAATCTTTACGAAAGTTGAAATTCTTGATCGAAAACAAAATTCAAGAGAGCCGACTTTAAATTTGTGTAAATTTGACAAAAGTTTGCTAACCGAAGACCCGAAGATTGGCATTTCGGTAATATTTTATTTCTAATGACACCGACGTTGTACATAATGTACCGATTCAGAATTCCGTACTCGCGAAATATCTCTTGACCAATCAGCGACGTAGTGAACAATCACAATTCCAGAATGCCGTACAATTTCTGAATTGGTCCATTGTGCACTGTGCTTTGTGACTTACAGTGTATATGTTTATTGTAGGTGTTAATGGTTATTTTCGTGCATCGTGATTTTCATTTTCAGGGTTTCCGTGATTGATTAATGCCCTTATTTCACTGTGTTTCGTGCATTCAAACCAAATTCTTACTTTTCGTTCATCGACATTTATTATTTCTTTTTTTTATTTTTTAGACCTTCATCCTTGACGTAACATTATCTACATAGTATATATAATCCAAAATGCTAATAAAAACACATATGATACATATGCATACCGTGAAAATGTCATCTACATCTAGTACATGATTTTGTGTCTCAACAATTAACCATGTCACTTGTATCGCCATACAGGAACATATTTTCATCATTTATTGTACAAACAAGTAAAAAAAGTAATGAATGACATGTCTTGGCCTACTGATATGAATAGGCCGCCTGGTCAAGAGAAGCAATTGCAAGTTTGAAAACTTTGACAAAAAACAAAACAAACAATTACTTTCTTAAAGATTGGGCTGGCCGATTGTTTAGTGCTGCTCACTGCTTTTTGTATGTTTATCTTCGCCGTTCTTAACATTTCTATGGCAAATCACCCATCTGTAGCGCTATAAAATTTAAAATAATGTTTATTTTTGTCTGTGTCGGTTTTTTCTTCCTGTTGAGTTCCCGATTATAAGATGGTACATAACGTTTGATTGGATGATTTTTCCAGTACCAAACAATGACAGTTCGTGATTCAATAAAGCCTTTATAATCTCGGACCGGTGACGGAAACCGTGATGCCGTAATTAATTAATCAAGTTAATTAGCTAAGTACAGACACAATTGCATATATGCCAATGAAATTTTTAAATGGCACAACCATCACAACTTTTGGATATATGAATGAAGCTTAGTCGTAGTATTTGTTGTTTCTGTAGTAACCTGGCTAACAAAAAGCGTCTTATTCTTTCAGTAGTATAAGATGTTAACAATTAAGTAGCAATTTGCATGACTATAAGAACATAAATAATTCACGATGCAACTATAAAACTTGCAAAGTATGACTTTCTGTCGTATCATCTCATATAATGAAATAACAGCTTAATAGCATATCCAAAGTAACTATTTAGATAACACTAAGCCAAATTTAGCAGAAAAAGTTCTAACAAATAAGTCTAAATTCCAAGTTAAAACACCATTCAGAACTTGAAGATGCCGAATGAGCATCGGGTTTTGTTGATTAGTACCCTTTTATATGTCTTGTATACCTGATGTATTGGTTTTGGTTGTGGTAACTTTATTTGTCTTTTCTTCCAGTAGATTCCGGATTTCTACAAAAAAATTGCATTACATTATTGTTGCATTATTTAATATTGAAATCATGAAAGTGTTCACCCCCGTACAATTCTTCTCGTCAAAAAGTAACAATACAGATGAAAAATTTATTTTTCTAATAAGACACCATTTCAACAATACCTGTGGCCCTCCCTTTTTGATGATCTCAAATACATGTCTTTTTTAAGAGTTACGTCAGTATGCATCGTCACCATTTTTCATGCCATCACTATTTTGAAATCTAAAGACGGCAAAAAAAATTTGACGTCATAATTGAATTACAACCAATCACTGACTGATAACAACCTTGTGGTTAGAGAGTAGAAATAAAGTATTTTTCTGAAGAGTCGCGCTTATCTTAAACCCGAAGGCTAAGATATCATGTCCATCCCAAGGCTTGCCGAGGTATGGACAAAAGATATCTTAGCCTTGGGGCTTGGGATCAGCCCATCTCGCCTTTTCATGAAGGTTTGATATTTTTTCTCGCCTTAACGCTCCGAAATTACTCGCAAAACCACGATCAGCTTTGATTTTTACAAAGAGATATTTAAACTTTCCCGGAAAAAATTGATGTCACAATTAGTATACGTTTATTAAAGCTTTATAATAACATCGTTTTCAATAAGTGGTGCGCAATTTTAAATCTTTGCTTAAATATAAAGCGCATAACTCGTAGTTCATGATAAATTGCTGGTTCATGGGTACATATTCATTCTTTATAGAGCGAGATTTGTTTTTTGTGAAAGTCAAAGCTGATCATGGTTTTGCTAGTAATTTTAGAGCGTAAAGGCGAGGAAAGTATCAAACCCTCTTGAAAAGGCAAGTTAGGCTGATCTCAAACACTCTTGAAAAGGCAAGTTAGGCTGATCTCAAACACTCAGGCCTAAGATATCTTTTGTCCAAACATAGAACATTTTTGTAAAATCAATCTGTTGAATGATTTCCCGTCTCTCAATCATTTAAATTACACATTTTTTAATTTGATTTTTTTACAGAATTTCATGAGAGAAAAAAGGGACAACAGATAACTAATATTGGTCAATTATATTTTACTGTCATATGTATTTTCTTTTGAAGATAGGTCACTAGGCAGTTTTACAACGGCGCTTTACAGCCAAAATTACAAATCTTCTCTTAGATAGCAGGGAAATTCAATAATAACAGACAAATCTAAATGAAACTAGAACAACTGTGAGCAAAGCTCATTAATAAATACCCCACACCCCCTTTTGAATCCAGAAACTTAAAATCAATCAAATCAAATTCTGGAATAGGAGGTGCACTTCTACATTACGTCATAGACACTGTGTTAGAGTTTCATGAAAATCTATTCCGTGGTTCAGGAGGTGTAGCCGATAAGAGATGGGTACCTACTTGTAATGTCATGGCTTAGTCCTTGTTTTACTATTGGAAACCCCAAAAATCAATTAAATCAAATTCTAAAATAGAAGGTGCACATCTACATTATGTCATAAAGACTGTGTTAAAGTTTCGTGAAAATCTATTCAGTGGTTCACGAGGAGTAGCGGATAAGAAATGGGTACCCACTAGCAATGTAATGGTTAAGCCCATGTTTTGCAATGGCAAACCTAAATGAAACTAGGAAAACTGCGAGCAAAGCTCACTAATACACACCCCGCACCCCCATTTGATTCCAGAAATTAAAAATCAATCAAATCAAATTCTGGAATAGGAGGTACACATCCACATTACATCATAGAGACTGCAGTAGGGTTTCATGAAAATCTTTTCTTTGGTTCAGGAGGAGTAGCGGTTAAGAGATGGGTACCCACTTGTAATGTAATGTCTAAGTTCATGTTTTGCAATTGGAAAACCCAGAAATCAATTAAATCAAATTCTGAAATAGGAGGTGCACATCTACATTATGTCATAAACACTGCGTTAAAGTTTCATGAAAATCTATTCTGTGATTCAGGAGGAGTAGTGGATAAGAGATGGGTACCCACTAGCAATGTAATGGTTAAGTCCATGTTTTTTATGGGGAAACCCCAAAAATAATTAAATCACATTCTGAAATAGGAGGTACACATCTACATTTTATCATAAACACTGTTTTAAAGTTTCATGAAAATCTATTCAGTGGTTCAGGAGAAGTAGCGGATAACAGATGTGTACCCACTAGTAATGTAATGCTTAAGTCAATGTTTTGCTATGGGAAACCCCAAAAATCAAACAAACCAAATTCTGAAATAGGAGGTGCACATCCACATTATGTCATAAACACTGTGTCAGAGTTTCATGAAAATGTATTCAGTGGTTCAGGAGGAGTAGCGGATAAGAGATGGGTACCCTCAGGTGTAACGGACGGACGGACGGACGGAAAGACGGACGGAAGGACGGACGGACGGACGGACAACCCCATCACTATATACCCCCAATTTTCAAGTGAGGGGTATAAAAACAACATGCACAATTTTGTTACATGCAAACAAATATGATCAGAGGTGTTTTATTAAATAATATTGCAAAATTTTATATTTTGCAAATGCATTTCAATTATGCATGGCGAATAATCAAAAGTGAAAACATGACCGATATGCAAATTATTGAATTTTCAAAGTACCCCTAATTCTATCATATGGATTAATACTAGCATTGTTACATTGCCGTGCTTCGCCATGTATCTGTTGAAACTTTGTTTCATGTGCATTTACTCCACACTCCTTCATGGCTTATTTGCTTTGGGCATACCCTTTCTCACAGGACAGATCTAGAACCTGGAATACTGAAAAAGACCCACCCTGTCTTACTCCATATGGATTCCATTTTATTTCTCAGCGTAGTATATAGTATGTTAGGATTATAAGATCTGTAAGCTGTACTTATGTAAATTTCCAGGGTTGCAATTCATTTTAACTGATAAATTTCTTGTAATTCTGATGTCGACATTGTTTTAGGAATATTCTTGTTTTGACTTTCAGTTGGGTTATCACTTACTTAAACTAACGAATTCTAATGCTACCTAGTTCGAATGCTGGTGAAAATAAGATCTACTGTTATGTTGGTATTGTGGTGCCGACCATGCTTTTCCTTTACTGGTTCTGTAGTTGCATGTATTTTTGCAGTAGTGATTCAACGATATTCACTCTTTTGAATGGAAACTGGTTATGTTTACATACAAAAAAGAGGCAAATATTAAATTAAAGCTGCAAAAAATACAGCATATCAAACTTATAAAATCCTGATAAAATCCTTTGGTATACATATTGCCGAAAACTATTGCTAACGGTTGCGTCGATACGGCAAACATTCTCTGCTATGTATACATCACCCGTCATACAAATTCGTGGTAAGCAAAACGCAAAATCTTATAGGTAAAGCATAATAACAGTTCTAGTATAATGTATAAAAATCTTTCAAAAGATACTTCTAATACAGAAACCAATGAATTTGTATTGCGGATACATTTGCAAGACCTCCTACGACACTAACTGCAACTACTAGAGAACGACTATGTGTAAAACTATTCGCTAATTTTTATTTATAGGGAAGAAGCGTAGCTGCAGTGTCCGTCAGTATTCAATATTTTCACGTAGACCATAAAAATGGTTTTGCGATTATAACTGTATAGATATTTAAATTCAGCAAAACCCAATGAGGTTTCTGTGAAAATTTTAAGTAAAATTACATGCACATGCAAAGGTGTACCTGTTGAGCTGTTTCTAGCTGTGCCTAAATTAGTTTTCAAAGTAGAGTTCGATACACATCCGTGAGCTTTATCACATCTGTAAAATATTAAATTATTGTTTTTTTTTTACAATATACAAAAAGTTCTAACATCTTGAAAATAATCATTGGAGCCAGGACATAGAGGATCCCTCTTTAAATTACTAAGAACGCAATATCTGTAAATTTAGTTTCCCCAGAAGGCTATTTTTACACCTACACAACTAATATGCAAAAAAAATTAAAACAGTTAAAAGACCATAAACTGAAAAATATACAAAATTTGATAAAGAACAAACAACCAAAAGGATTTAAAGATAACGACAGAATATTGCATGAATTTGTAAACAAGCATTTTTAAAATGTAGATACTGCGAGTGTCAAGATTACCAAGGATTACTAGGTAAAACAAATGAAAAATGGGGTTTAAAAATCACATAGCTGTAAAGGTGACATAAATGAATAAATCAATAAATGAAAAAAAAAAAGTAAATGAATATTAAAACGGGTCAACATACTGACTACAATCAGTAAGCTATTAAAGTATTAAGTGGTCTTAGGTACATTGTGAATTGGAACATCGATCGATTTATCAAACACTGCAGGTGTTTTGAATTTGGTGACACTCAAAACATGTTTGTAAAAATTCAAAAGACAGAAGGAATTCAAAACGCTTTTGTTAGTATAAAGACAATACCACGATTTTTTTGATATATAAAAAAATAAATCTAGAGACAAACAGAAAAATATGGCATTTTTTTCATACCTTTGAAATTCGTTACAATTACAGTCACCTTCACATCTAGTACCGAATGTGTTGTGTGGACAAGGTTTACAATGTTGACCTATGCCTGACGTCGTTCCAGTAACACATGCTGAAATATGAGTTGGTCAAAGTTTTATTGGCTTTAATAATAATTTACGCTGAATTGACCGGTGTGGTTTTTTGGAACCATTTCTTTTTAATACCGGTAAGCGTTATTTTTCTTAGCTTCACAATGCTGCATTTTTTGTTTTGTACAGATTGTTCACATTAGTTTTGTATACAAAGAGTAATAAGTGTAGAATAGAAAATCATTAATTGTTGTTTCCAAAAGACATTGATGATACATTAATTGTAGCACATGAAAAATGAAAAAAAATACAATATATTACGGAGATGAAATACAAGTAACTTGTATTACCGGTAATTTATGTCAAATTCCTTTTATCTGCATTGCCTAATAGTTAGTATCATTGAACAGGCCGTGATGTGTCACTGTCAAGACGTCACACGCACGTTGCTATGCCTCGGGTTCACAAGTTGAACTGATGAATAGTGCAAAAAAGAACAGAAATTTTCGCTCATTTCAATTTAGTTTAGAGTGAATTACTGATAAATGAAATATAGGACATTTTGATTTGGATACGGATGTTATCATGGTGTATTGCTTGATCTTGGCTGTGATGAATCAAATACAAAATGTCTCATATTTCCATACAGATGGTACCTTCGTTGGCCGTAGATCTAATGGTATTGGTGTGCTCCAATTAATATACTTGTACCTTGTGGTCTTAGGTACAAATTTTGGTCTATATGCACAAGATAAATGATGTATATTACTATTAGTGATCTAGTCCACGAGAAAAATCGATTCCACAAGAAAAATCGATAACATAATCATAGTACAGAGGTTAAAATAATTGACGAAAATGATCAAATAACAAGAAATGAACATAGCGATGCAATAGACATATCAATGTCTTTTGAGAAGTTATGTCCTTTCGAATATACGAGTACAATAGTTTAAGGGACTAAAAATCTCCGAAATTAATGTATAAGGGTCATTCTCAAAAAAATGTTGATATTTGTGTGATTCCGTTGTGTGCGTGATATAGAGTATTTTTTCACTTTTTAAAATTTCAGGATGTATATTGGTAATGTATGGAGCGATATGTAATACACAAATAATCCCTTTATGTCTTATTCTTTGTTTAATTTGACTTCAAAAGTGGTAATTTTGGTAAAAACTGCTTTTGATTTCGCCGTGATCGAAAAGATTGTGAGGATATCTTTAAAAAAAAATGATAATTAAAATTCCAAATTTCAATATTTATTTTCTATCAAATAATTTCTTGTAAAATAACACATAAACGATTTCAAACATCTACATAATGTATGAAAAAATAAATACAAAAATACAGGAAAACATGACTTGTGTGCTTTTAACCGTGTCCCTTGTGTTACTGGAACCGTGTAATTCAATGAGTAAGTAAGGGTTATCTCTCTTACTGATAAAATAACTGCCTTCCTGAAGTAATAATTCATCTTTGAATTATTGGGTATTCCATTAGGCACCATGATGCTATTAAAAAATCTACTTCTAAGGTATGCAAGGTAGTACCGTAATTTTTATTTCTGTCCCTGTTGTTACTTCACTTACTATTATTCTTCATTATAATTAAAAGTCCGTTTCACTTCCTTTAGATAGTGAAAATCTTATGATTTGAGCTTTATTTCTACACTTATCTTTTTCATATTTGGTATGTAAATCAGGAAGGACCACGCATAACTGAAAAATGTTGAATTTGCCGTTTGCGGCATGCACAAAAGTCTGCAGTCATGTGCATTTTCACAATTTCTTTCAAACAGGTGAACATTTCTTAGTGATGGATTGTCCTATTTTAAGGGCGACCAAGTTACTTGTTGAAATGACCTAGCTAATAATAGCAAGTTGTACTCGTTTGGGGTTAACAATTGTAATCCACGGACTTTTTGTTTGTAAACACAGAATAAAAATTAGCAATACATTAACTATGTCTGTCAAATATTTCTTTTGCGCTTAATGAATGCATATACAGATTATATGTTGGGGTATTTTGTTGAATCATTTCATTGACGGGAAATGTTTTTTCTGGAATTAAAAGGGGATCTAAGCACATGGTAAAAACCAAAACGAGACTTGCTTGTCATTTGACTTCAGGTAAAATACCTGCCATACCTATTTCAGAATAGTCCAGTGTTATCGATAATTGTGCGCCGAAAATATTTTCCCTTTAAAAGCATGGAGTATTTTTTAAAAAGTATTTTTTCTTTCCATACGTATTGCAAATCATCAAATTAAAGTGGTTCCAGAAATGTACAATATTTTTACACAACCATGCAAAATCCGGTGCCGAAATATGCAATTTTAAAGTCAGCAGAACAGAATTTGCATCATCTAAAGGAAGTGGAACAGACTTTATCACCAGCTTGTGACCAGTATTAGTATTAAGTAATTTTCTTTGCAGAACAAGCTGACTCGTTGTACAAGGAAACATACAATGCGAATGAAATTGGATTTACATTGTAGTAATGAAAATGTCCCTTGTGTTACCGTCCCTTGCGTTACGTAACACTATAGGTTACAATAAACCAAATACTTTATAATGTTATTTCCGTATGGGGGTTCCCCTTTTCAACAAAATTCTAAAAATAGATGTAGGTTAATTTTATGCTCGGGTGCCCAGAAAATGAAAACTACATATAAAGACATTTATTTTATTAAAATGAAAAATAGGGGTTCCCATGGCTTTTCTGGGTTTAATTTGAGGCTCAAAAGAGGTGATATTCAAGAAACGAAAATTTTCAAATCCCCACCAGTGATTCCGAAAGAAAAAAATTTTTACAGGACATTCGGTCTGGTGAATTTTGAAAATTTACCAGACCGAATCAATTTTTACCAGACCGAAAAAAGACTCCAATTCCAAACAGTTTTTCAAAAAAGCAGGGTGAATACTAGTAAATAAAGACATGTGTATGAATATTTTATTAACATCCTCTTGCTATTTCGAACATATTAAGCCAATTGTCCTCTTCACTAATAAAATCAGTGCAAAAATCATCATCTTCTGTGTCCTTTTCACATATGGCTGTCAGAGCTTCTAAGTCCTCCTCTATATGTTCCTCTTCAGTTACTTTACTATTAGCATCCTGTAAAAAGCAACTAACAATGAGAACTCACATTCTTGTAATTCAATGACACATGGTATTTTAGAAGAAAGAATCTCTATATTGTATTGCTGAGTGTAATGTAATTTATTTGTATGAATCATCTCCTTGATATTTACTCTATTATACATGCTGTTGGTTATATCAATGTAACAGAAATGTCTAATATGTATGCTAGACTGTCATATAATAAAACTGAGTTTGAAATTATGAGTTGTTTTTTTTTACAAGATCATATTTATTATGTGGTCACTGGTGAGATGAAATTTATGTTAATTTTCCATGCTCTTCTCTGGTCATCTACATTGTTGGGAATAGTTATATAAATCTTAATTTTAGTCTTTTTCTGGAATAAGATTATATTACCTCAAGTATAGAAATGTAAAGTCTTACCTGTTCTTTATCATCTTTTTCTACCTGGCTTGTTGCTTCCATTTTCTCTTCCGTCTCTTCTATCATCTCTACATCCTCGCCTTCTGAATCATCTATTTCTGCTGTCTGTACAGAATCATTTTCCAATTGGTTTGTTCTGTCTGTCTCAGGATCATCATCGATGTTTACCACTTCATGTCTCACTTTTCCAACATTCACTGCCTTATGGTCACTGTTTGGTAATTTGTCCATGTTATCCTGCTTTGTCTTTCTATTGTATGTTGGCCTTCTGGGCATTATGGAGGCATCCTAAAATGTACAAAAATAGAAAATCATGTATAAATGTATTGGAAAGTCAGTTTGTTTTCCATCCATGTATAATTACATTTCATGAATATTCATTTGAATTCCGTCAGTTTGATAGGTGAACACCTATCACGTGGCATATCATTGTGAAGTTGCAATTCCCATGAAATACATTTGACCACGTGTTCACGTGGCGGATGAATTTGTAAAAATAGAATTCCAATGTACATGACGTACTTTCCTGCATATAAAGTTGTTTTTCATATTTCGGGTTTAAAATGTAATTATAAGAATTGAATGCATTATTTTGAAGTTTCATAGGGACTATGAAAGGGTTGACCGGGCGCACATTTTCAACATGAAGCGCTACCGCGCTTCATTAAAAATGTGCTTCGGTCAACCCTTTCATATCCCAATGAAACTTCAAAATAATACGTTCAATTCTTAAATAATTAACATTTATTTCACTGCAGTTCTTCATCTTGAAATCAACATTTTGAAAGACTTATAATAAATGGGCATTTCAGATATATAACAACCATTACTTTACATACATATTGTATATTTGTTTTCCAATATAGTAATAAGGTTTAGATAAAAAAAATAGTGGCAATACAAGGTCTAGATACTGTCATCTTAAATAACTTGTCTTCCTTAATTTTCAAAATTTATATTGAACCATTGATTATTATTAAAAATATTTGCATTAAATTATTAATTACCATCCATTTATCAATTGCCTTTTCTGGATTAAAGTCTGCAATCGAAGGACTCTCTAGTTTGATTAACATGAGGTCATTGAGAGTAGAGCTCCTAAGTCGTGTCCTCCGGCTGGTTTTTATCAATTTCATTTGGCTGAAAGTTGTTTCACAAGAAACACTTGTAGGTGGTATACAATTTAGAATTTCAATCACCATCATTGCTAATTTGAACTCTGGGTCATAAAGGTCCTTCCAACCCATGGATTTCAGCTTATCTCCATGTCTGCAATCAAAAATATTCACATCATCATAAAATTGAAAATTAGTTTTGAAGTTGCAATTGTTATTTTTTATTATTTCAACCAGAGATCAGTAGATAGATAACAAAACTTAACTTTGATTATAATATATATTCTTAAAACATATTTATTGTCAATGATGTTCAAGACATATTCCAACACATTATTTTGGAAGTGATAAATTTTCTATAGAAATTCAGTCAACATGGACTGAACATGGGTGTCTCATAAGAAGCAGGAGATGCTGACTCTACCGTTGCACCTGATCTCACCCATTGTTTTATATTGGGTCCGTGTTGTTCATCTTTGTGTGTGAGTGTCTTCATTTTTCTTTTCTGTGCTGTACCCATGTTGTGTCTGTTTTTTTCTGCCTTTTTTGTTTCTGGCGTTGCCATTGTCCTTGGATTGTTCGCTTTTAGATTGACGGTTCGGTTCTCACTTACTTGAGAATATTCTAAAAAAAACTTAATTGAATTTCCAGAGACAGACTTTTGTTTACATATGTTTTATGATCTCATGGTCATTTACTTCATATCTTTTTCTTTATTATTAAACATGTTAAATCTATTTTAGTGTGAATAAATAAACATTCATTCATGTTAAAATTTAAACTCAATGCATTTGATTTACCTTGCATACAAAATTTTCTTCAACATCCGAAATTCTTCCAATGTTGCTTCAAGTGTGAAATCTGAATCAGCACTGACTAAGGTATTACTGAAATGCTTACATACAGTCTTTACCTCTTCAATACCAAAATCTAACAAACGAAAGAAAAGGACAAGTCAATTTAATTTGAGAAGCAAAGACAATTATTGCTTATTTTTTCATGAAAAGTCCCCTTTTCCTATACATGACACATTAGCAATTACAAATAAGATATTTATTAAATTTTGAAGCAATTAAGAAATCAAACCTTTCTGATCGATGAGCAGTTATATAATCAATAATTGAAAAAAAATGTTTCACTAAAAAAGAAAACAGGAATACAATATATTATTGAAACACAAAGATGCAAGAAAGTAATTAAATGAAGAATGACGGCATAAAATAACAGTATAAATAAAATCATAGTAAACATATCAGTCAGGACAATGCTACAGTTAAAATTTATTAAAATATTTATATGAATCTACATTGAATAAAATTTGTTGTATTTCTTATTTCTTCTTAACCCCCCCCCCCCCCCCAAGAAAAATAAAAGAAAAACTCCAATAAATACAATGCGTGTATAGTCTCTTATAATTGAAACTTTAAAAGATTTAGGTTTTCTCACTTCTTTTCTTGAAAACTTTTGACTTTTTTATATCCTGACTGACTGAAAGCAAATCAGTTTAGTAACAAAAAGCTTAAATTGTGCTAAAAATGAAAGCATGAAGCACTGCAAACGTTGAACTGAAATACTGTAGCCAATGTGTTCAACCTTTTATATCTGAACTACTAGGTGGAGGCCAATTGTTCATATGTAGGATTTTAGTTGCACTGATGACATCCAGCTCCGCATTTAAATTGAAACGCTTCTGGACTGCAGCTATTATATCGTCTATAATTGTTTCTTTGTACGCCATGGTTGGCGTAGTTCCTTTTAAAACTATTCCTTGAAATGACCCATCCTTCAGGACCTGAGAAAGGTCATCTGGATTCCTAAGAATGATAAATATATAGTGAAACCCGAGTGATAAAACCAGACCTTTGGCTTTTGGACTGAAAACAATATTTATGGTAATACCATAATACCTTTTTTACATATACAATATGTCCATACATGTATAATAAATGATGGAGTAAATGTACATGATACAACGTCCCAATTAATATGTGGTGAAAACCAACAACTGAATGACGCTTTTATTGTCGTTCTTCATCTTGAAGCCACCGTGATGAGGCCTTCAACAACTCGAATGAGCAAAAACCCATACCTCATAGCAAGCTGCCTTTTTTTAAACTGATGAGAAATTAAACTCTTTTTCTACTGTGCTACTTGTAATTGTGTAAAGTATTAATTGACATTACCTTAATTTACAATCTTCCAATAAACTGATTGTAGCTTCCACATAAACCATACTTTCTGCTAAGGTCGATTCAGGCTTTTGCAAGTTAAGAGAGAGTCTCATCAATGGATCCAAAATATCCTGGAAAATACAAAAATATATCGGGTATATTATTGTTGTTTATGTGTTAAAAATAAACAACACATTTAAATATAGCTAAAAGTCAGTAGATAGTAGTATGGAAATATCCCAAAAATAAATGAATATTTTACTGTTCTAGATGTCTTCTTTAACGTTCCATAATCATATCGGCATAAATATACTTGACATGATTTTTGTTGCCAACTACACAGTATGACGTTACGGGCTGTAACGATTGTTAATGGATTATATGTACATTGTTCAACATTGAAGACAATACTAAAGACAGCCTTTATTGGTTAACATATTTTATCATTTTTTTTTACAATAAATCATATTAATTTGCAATTAGTAATGTTCAGTATTCACTATTGTGTAGAAACATCTATTTATATTGTAAGCACTTTTAGCAGTTGTGTACAGATACAATTTCCTGATTTTGATTTCAGATCATAGACCAGTCAATTTGTATGAATGCATTAATATTACAAAATTTTAAAATCCATTTTCCATAATCTTACCTTTAAAAAAAGCATAAAACAGATGACATGTTTATTCAGCATTATTTTAACTAGTCCTTCTGCCTTTGCATTGCTGTGTGACAAAGTGCTAAGAGATGCTTCATAGGCAACAAAGGTTCTGATGAATGACTTGATCCCCCGAGATAAATGTGCTAGCCATCTTGTTCCCGTTACTTTGGGTGGCATCAAACCTTTTATGTTACAAGCTGTTATACTACTCATCAGTGACTTCTTGTTCTTATATGATTTTGTATAAAAGTAAAAAAGTCCTATCATTAGTGTCATGATTTTGTCATAATGATTGTTGCTTTTTAAGATGTCTCTAAAGGCTAATTCCAATCTGTGGGCCAAACAGTGAACATTTACAATTTCCTTGTTAATGTCCTGGCGAAGTAACGTAGCCAATCCACCCTTTCCACCAACCATGTTTGACGCCCCATCTGATGACATTCCAACAAGTTTACCTGCAATAAAACAATCTGATTTCTTTTCCGCCAGTTATATTTCATTTTGAGTTACATACATGTGCATTTTGTGACACTTTTAACTGTATTATACATGTACATATCTAAAAATAGTAATGGTGGATTACATGATACCCCGCCACGTTTCACAAAATTTCGAAGTATCAAGGGGCATAACTCCAGAACCCCTTGGACCTCTAAACCCATATTCAAACTCGACCTGAGTTTTGTGGTGAACAAGCTACATACCAAGTTTGAAGACTGTATGTTATTCCGTTCAAAAGTTATCAGTCGGAAACCTTCGGGGGACGGACGGACGGCCGGCCGGACACACGACTGAGGGTATCACATAATACCACGCCACTACGTGTGGCGGGGTATAAAAATTATTATGGTCATGATTTTGGTTTTTCCACAGTGATTTAAATCTTGTATACTATAGTCAATTCAGTCACACTAAATCACTTCACACCATTATTTAGGGCTTCAGTTTGATCAATTTATGGAATTTGAAGCTTATCTATGAAACTATGACTGATTGTGATTTATTTTATGTTTCCACATATATGTGATTTATATTTATACTTTTGTACTATATTTACCTGTGTCTATTTTGAATGACAGAAACATATTTAAGGCAAATGTCTTCAGGTTTACAGAAGTGGTACTCTCTGGTGAGCCAATCCCCAAAAAACGCTCAACAACAGATCCATTCTTGGAAAATCTTAGATACATGGCTTCTTGTTCATCCCCACTTATGTCAGACGACCCGTCCATCATAAAGGAGAAAAAATTTGCAGACTTTAACAATTCTGTTGTTTTACTTTTCTCTGCTTCGGCCACTGATAAACCAAATTTTAGGGCCGCTTGACAGTTGATATATGTTTCTCCAAGTTCCAAACCTTTAGCTTTGTCCAACTGACAAAGCATTGTGAAGTCACTTATAGGCCTGTTGTTTTTGATAATTGCATGGATATTCCTGAATAAAATATTTAAGTTGTCTCTTTCATTTTCCTTTAAGCTCCTCAATGATTTTGCAGCTTTGGAATCCCCCACTTCACTGGCTTTGGCCGTTTGAGCCTCATTAGCCTTTTTGTGCAGCTTGCTGCTCTCATGATCAATAACAGCTGAGACTTTCATATTTGAGCACCCTGTTAAAAATCTATTTTGCCCTTGAAGATTACTTTTTTGTCTTAAGTCAACTCCATAGAACTCGATACACAATGAACATGTCATAAAATTTTTAACATAATCAAAAACTAGCCACGGTCTTCCCTCCTGCCATTTTGAGTTAAGCTTTCTTTCAGGTCGGTGTGTCTCGTATATTCGCTGCCTTTCAGCTTTTTCAATTGCCGATGCCTTCAGTTTTAATGTCTTCCCAGGCACTGCCCCGTCAGTCCACTTTAACAGTGACGACATGCCTTTTCTAGTTGAAGCCCAATCGCCGGAAATGGAAGTTACTTCGAAATGTACAAACCGACATCGGAAACGGCACCGGACATCCGGACCGGTGAGACACTAATTTTTACCGGACCGACGTAAAATTTACCGGACATGTCCGTCGGTCCGACGGTATTTCATATTCACTGCCCCACCCTAGGCATAAAAATATCACATATGATGGTCAGAGGTAGAATAACGAAAATCAAATTGTAATATTTCAACTGACTATACATTATTCAGTTTTATTTTTAAATACTTCATTTCATTATCAACCAATCGTAGATGATCTATTGCTTTATTCTGAATGAAATGTTGTGTTCAAAAGCTAGATGCGTTCCGAAGGCAATTATTTGGTTTATTGTAACCTAGTGACCGAATTCGTTAAATCAGGGGCGATAAATTGATTCTAAGCAACCATGTTTGAGAGGAAGACAAAAACAGATGTAATCACCCCGTGTATAATACTTTTCTGTTCATCTTTTTGGAAACACATGTCTTTATTCACAGTAGTAAGGGTTTTCGAAACAGTATAGAGACAGTAACACAAGGGACAGTTTAGAAAAGTAACACAATGGAAATTTAAAGTAACACAAGGGACATGCATTATTGCTTACTCAACCATGCAACTTCCATATTACCATTGAATACAGAGCATATTGAAATGTAAATTGAGCTTTTATACATCTTAATTCGAAAGATGTACAAAACTAAAAGATCTATTAGAATGAAAAAAAATCTGGTAACAAAAGTAGCCGAAACATTATCATGCAGAACAGATCAATTTTGACTTGCTAAAATTCTTCTTATTTATGTTTCTCAGCAAGAAGGGAGTAATATATGATTACTTAGATGTTTTCTGAAGTCAAAAATAAACTGGAAAACTTTAAAAAACACTATTAAATGGTAATGTTGTTGACACCAAATGTCACTTGTGTTACCAAATGTCCCTATTGTTACCTGCTTGAGCGATTGCAGGGTGCCTGGATGTTATTTTTCTGTTTAATTAGATGAAGTATTTGACTTCTTCTTTTCCATTTAGTAATAAAGATTAGAACCCTTAACCATTTTATTAGAAGAAAACCATGTTTATATGCACTCGATATAAGTGTCCCTTGTGTTGCTATATGTCCACTTGTATTACTCAAATTAAAATTTGCTTTATTTTCATCTTTCAAATCAAAATTTTGATTCTCTTTGAATGAAAATATCGGGCTCATCGTACCATCTTTGGGTCATTAAACTGAAATGATTATATTGTTAAAATATAGAGACAATATTTAATTTCTAATGGTAGAAAGTCACCAGTGTTACCAACTGTGTCCCTTGTGTTACACAATTGTCCTTGTTGTTACTGACCAGTTATTGAAAAACCAGAAATTTGTAGCTCGACTTCAGTTGTCAAAATAAAGAGGAAAGATAGCGTATTTTCGAAGTAATGCTCTAAAGAATAACACATTTCTAATATTAAAATAATTAGTAATTCAATTGTAAAAATTTGAAAAGTCTAATTTCGTTCGTGTAAGCAAGAGACTTTCAATTCAAAGAAAAAATAACTAAATTGAGACAAATATCATTTTATACCAGTGACTTTTATTTGTTCATAATATCAATTGGATTACAATGACGATATTCTAATAACATATGCGGTTCTTATCATTTTTCCTGATAACACAAGGGACAGTAGCTGGTGGCAATGGACTTATTCTTTGATCAAAATTTATTTCTATGCATTCGACGTTAATGCCGAGCTATTGTTTCTCAAACTTCAAATGATTAAGGACTCAAAAGTCTTAAAGCTGAAACAAAATGCCCAGTTTGATTTTTTCTAGAATTAGCTTCAAAATATTGACGATTATTTTTAGAATAACACATAAACTAAATAACAGTTGCAAATAAGAATTCAGGACTAGAAACCAGTTTATACAAGTTGGACCACCTGTGTGTGAAGTTTTATTAAATTCTAAGTACTTTGAATTTTCCCGCCTTTTTGTACGTTGTTATGGCAACAGTCGAAATTTTAAAGTCTCAGATATGAGAAACTAATTTCAGTATATAAGAAAACTTCCTGTCAAGTTTCATCAAATTCTGAGCATTTTCAATTTACCCAACCTTTTTTCTGTTTCCATGGCAACTGGTGTCATTTTGAAATTTGCAGGGACCAATCTTCTCGCGAAGATTAGATCATTTGTCTTCAAGAAAAATGGTCGGACAAAATTTCAGTCTGAAGAAATGGAAGTAGAGACTTTATAACATGTCAAATACTGTCAAAAACATTCTACATATTCTAATTTTCAATATATGCAAATGATTTATCATTGATAATTCTTTGAAATTGGCATTTAAAAGTTATGAAACTTAATGCTTAAAGAACCCTATAATTTTACACTTACGCGTACAATACCCATCTTTGTTTTCAAAGTCTGCACAACACACATAAATGACTGAACTGTTATAACTGTAATTACAATATATATATAAATGAAATGAGAGGATTGTCTTTGCATCAAGCTTCACCATTTCATGAAACACAAAAATATTAAAGCACAACAAGGAACTAATATAACTCAAATAGCTCATGTTTGTTTTTTTTTAAATAAAAGTAGACATTATTTATTAACATAAATATGCTTGGTAATGTGTTCGAAATAGAAAACAATGGCTTAGGGAACTGCAATAGCTTGATAAAATTAAAGTCAGTCAATTATCATTATTTTAGGCCGAAAGTATAGGTAAGACTCCAAAATGTCGGGCCTCTATTTTTTCGGAGCGACGTCTTTCCGATACGCCACCATGGAAAGTTTCTAAAATCAATGTCATATTTCTAATGTGCATATAAAATGAACGTTTCTTTGTAACGTCATTGTCAGAGTAAGTTGAATTAGGGGGTAGTTATATTGTAAACGATTGATTTATTATCGCAATGGTAGTGCTGGAGCGGGAAATTTATATTTAAGATGCGAGAATCGTTAATTTATTCCGAGTATACTTTACAAAGCTTTAAGACCTTTTAAATTTCGGGAATTTAGTGTTTGATCATGACATTACTCTTTGGTGGTGTTCCTACTGTAAATCGGGAATTTAATCGCTGAATAGTTCTTCATCTCCAATGATAACTAGCCTTTGAAAGGCGAATAACAATAACTCTAAAAAAGAATGCTGAGTGCAAGCCCTAAAACTACAGCTGAATCTTACCGTAACAACAACCTTGACCAAAACCAAAGTTCTAATGATTTCACTCTAATTATTTTATTGATTTATCATAATTATACCGCAGCCTTAAAACGTTTTGGGTGTATAGGATTCCTCTTTTCCGTCCGTCCGTCCGTTCATAACACTTTGGTTTCCAGAGATTGCTTTGAAGGAAAGTTTTAATATTTTGGGACAATATTTTTATTTATAAAATACAGGTCAAGTTCGATTTTGACAGTGATCAAATTTTGCTTCCCTGGGTTATTGCCCCTGAATTAGACAAAATCTGCGAATTTTATGGTTTCCGGATGATTACTTCAGTTTGCTTTGGGGGGAAGTTTTGATATTTTGGGGCCGTGTTTTTTTTTCATTAAGTACAGGTCAAGCTCTATTTTGACCATGATCTGATTTTTCGTCCAAGAGTTATTGTACTTGTTTTAGGCAAATTCTAAAATTTTTATGGTTTCCGGATGATAACTTCAGTTTGCTTAGAGGAAAATCTTTAATACTTTGGGATAATATTACTTCTTATAAAAAAAAATACAGTTCAAGTTCGATTTTGTTATTGTATTGCGCATTCTAGAGTTATTGCCCTTTAATAACACAAAATCTGGAATTTTCATGGTTTCCGGATGATAACTTGATTTTGCTTTGAAGGGAAGTTACACCGTAATTGCTAAATAATAAAAACCTATAAATTTCTTAGTTTTTGGAGGATAAGTTTTATTCACCATGAAGTAATGATAAAGCTTGATGTATTTTCTCTATACTAATGAAAAAACTATTAATCAAGCAAAATAGTCATACAAGTTCGTGCAACTGCTAGAATTGCCTTTGGGCGGCGGTATCTTTTGTGATCAGCAGATCACCTTTTTAGCTCAACTGAACCGAAGGGTCAGTGTGAGCTATTGCCATCACTTGGCGTCCGTCGTCCGTCGTCCGTCTGTTGTCTGTTAACTTTTCACATAACCATCTTCTCTTATGAAACCGCTGAGGCAAATTCAACCAAACTTTACAGGAATGATGTATGGAATGTCCTTTACAAAGATTACTCATTTCGTTCCGATCCGATAAAAAAACATAGCCGCCAGCTCGGAACTTAGGTTTAACATTGGACCCTATGGGAAAAATCACATTTTCATCTTCTGCTCTGAAAAGGCTGAAGCCAATTGAACCAAACTTTACAGGAATGATGTACTAAAGGTCCGAAACAATGATGGCTCATTTCGTTCCGATCCGACGAAAAACATTGCCGCCAGCAAGGAACATAGTTTAACATAGGACCCTATGGGAAAATCACATTTCCATCTACTTCTCTGAAACCGCTGAAGCAAATTCATTCAAACTTTACAGGAATGTTGTATGGAAGGTCCTTTACAAAGGTTGCTTATTTTGATTCGATCCAATAAAAACATGGCCGCCAGCGCAGACATTAGGTTTATTATTTGACCCTATGGGAAAAATCATATTTTCATCTTCTACTCTGAAACGGCTGAAGCCAATTGAACCAAACTTTGAAATGGTGATGTACTAAAAGGTCCTTAACAAAGATGGCTCATTTCGTTACGATACGACGAAAAACATGACCGCCAGCACGGAACATGCTTTAACATAGGACCCTATGGGAAAAATCACATTTTCATCTACTACTCTGAAACCACTAAAGCAAATTCAACCAAACTTTACAGAAATGATGTATGGAAGGTCCTTTAGGTTGCTCATTTTGCTCATTTTGTTTTGAACTGATAAAAAACATGACCGCCAGCGCGAAACTTAGGTTTAACAGTGGACCCTATGGGAAAAATCATATTTTCATCTTCTGCTCTGAAACGGCTGAAGCCAAATGAACCAAACTTTAGAGGGATCATAACCTAAAGGTCCATAACAAAGATTGCTCATTTCATTCTGGTCCGATGAAAAACATGGCGGCCAGCATGGAACATTGTTTAACATAGGACCTATGGGAAAATCACATTTTCATCTTCTTCTCTGAAATAACTTATCCGAAGTAAATTCAACCAAACTTTACAGGAATGATGTATGGAAGGTCCTTTACAACGAATGCTCATTTCGTTCTGATCCAATGAAAAACGTGTTCGCCAGTGTGGAACTTAGGTTTAACGTTGGATCCTATGGGAAAAAAAATCACATTTTCATCTTTTCCTTTGAAACTGCAGAAGCAAATCAACGAAACTTTACAGGAAGGATGAATAGAAGGTCCTTAACAAAAATGGCTCATTTCGTTACAATCCGTTAGAAAACATGGCTGCCAGCACGGAACATAGTTTATCATCAGACCTTATGCGTAACATTTTCATCTACTCTTCTGAAACCACTGAAGCAAATTCAACCTCACTTTACAGGAATGGTGACTGAAGGTACTTTACAAAAATTGCACATTTCATTTCAGTCCGACAAAAAACATGGCCTAAAGTGCAGAACATAGTTTAACATTGGAGCCCAGTATGAGAAAACCATCCTTTTCTTCATCTTCTCTTAAAACAATTAAAGCAAATTATACTAAATGTATAGAAGGTCCTTTGCAAAAATTACTCATTCCAATAGGATCAGACAAAACACATGGGTTCTAATTGAGAACATACCTAAACACCCTGCCCCATTGGTAAAAAACATGATAATTTTTGGTCATGCATGGCATAGAAGCGTTTTGTCAGGTGAGCGTTATAGGCTCAGTCTCTGAGCCTCTAGTTCTAGTTAAGTAGGGTTCCGCACAAAATCAGATAATGTTATTAATTTTAGTTCTACAGGGAGCCTTTTCGACAACTTGTGTCCCTTAATTGAGATAAAAATCAAGACATATGGAAGGTAAAATATATGAAAGGGATAAAAGTTAACAATTAACCAAAAGGCCTTTAATGGATTTTGTCTTCATGCCTTTTCCGATTTGCTGCTTTTCTATTGGATTGATTGCGAGACAATAGGTCATTTAAGTATGTAGACCTAGGTAAAGGTTACAATAAACCATTAGATGATATGGGCACATCCATTTTATGAAGAGAAGATGCAAAGGAGATTTCCAAACATGGCTTTAACCCTATCGCTGGCTTTTGCTAGTGCCGGTACCAAGTCCGCTGTCACGAGTTTCTATAGTTGTTTACGTTTGTCTTTTGTCTTATTTGTGTTTTTCCTGTGTATTATTTCCCTACTTTTCAGCCATTGAAGGTGTTTCCTGTTGTCCCTTTTATTTCATTGCTGTGATTGGTTGTTCATAAATGTGAATTGCGTGGTTTATCTGAAACAACTATAACATGGTAATGTTTGCAAAATAATATATTCTTTTTATTCTTGACCTGCAATATATGGAGAATGTTTATTTGGCGGTAATTTTGCGAAATTGGCGTGGTCACTAAAAACCGAAAATTAGGATGAGAAAAGCAATGGGAAGCCCCTGTTTTTTTCTTGCCGAAAGTTTTGTCGGGTAATGAAGTTTACTTATTAAAAATGTCTGGGATGAAAATTTATTTGGTGAATTCTTTAGACCAGGATTTGTTAGTATTGTCGCCTATGGGAAAATTAACGGTTTATTGTAACCTTTAAGGATCATTACTCTTTAAAATCATTTGTATGTTTGTTTTTAATCATTTTCATAAATATATTCTAAGCTTCTAAGTAACATCGATGATTTTTAATTCTTCTTCACATCAATGCTTAAAAAAATACTAAAATTCCGACGATACTGACTGTTTAAAGCGTCTTACTGAGTTTCAGAGTATCTCCCTTAGCGTTTGTCTACTACCTTCAAGCATGTTCAAAAATTCTTCCTTGTGCATGACTTCTTCCGGTATCACCATGTCACAGACCTAAACCTGTGATGACACCAAACAGTCATTGCATTGTTAAAAAACAATTTAAAGAACTGAACGCCTTGGAGTCGCTCTTGTTGGTGGCCTTGTTAAATAGTTTGTCAATTTATTAAAATTAGCGATATCAAAAATGTTAGTTTTTCTTTCACAACTACATACCTGTTAGTTTTTAATTGACATACACCATCGTTAGGGTCTGACAGTCCAGTTTGTACTAACCAAAAACTACAAGCAAATTTTAGAAAATTCATTTTTAAAAAAACTTTATTACTATATTTTATATTGAAGTGAATATTTCCGTATAACAGTTCGGATTTTATAGGCGGAATTATAATGCTTAACTGATGTAATGAATTGATGTCTGGTAAAACCGGTAAACTATTGAAAGTATCATTGAAATAAGTTGTTAACACTATATGTGTGTAACAAATCCTGTTGTCTGTATTGGTTTTGTTTTGTTCATTATTTATTTTTATATTTTTTGTTGAATTTTATAATATTTTCCGTTTCCTGACATATTAATTTTTCCCCTATGATCATATTTACTTTGGTATGTCCTGATGTTCCGCATTCTCTCTCTATCTCTTTCTTTCTGGAAACTTTCTATGTTTACCGTAACTGTCTTTTTAATTATATATTAATTACAATAGTTTTATCATTTATGTACTAAGGGAAACAAATGGATTTAACTGTTAGCATTCATCTAAAATCTATATAATAATTTGCGCTGTTACTGACCACCGAAATAATGACAGCAGTACAACGAACCATGTAAGCATTTGATATGTTTGTACTCATATTTGCCATTGATTGATTATTAACTTGATTTTCTTGAAAAATATTGTATGATCCCTTTGATGAAAATCAAATGACTCTTTTTTCACTAACGCCACTACCTTAATATATGATATGCAAGAAGGAATTGTATCAATACTTTAGAACTATCGTCTGATCCATGAAAATATTTTCTCTCTTCTTATTCTCTCTCTCTCTATCTCTCTGGCAAGGAATGATCGCTTTCACCTTTATGTTACAGAGATATCCCTCTTTGCCTGGATTTTCTCATGAGAAAGACTCTGTAATGGAAGAGAGACCGAATTCTTCAAGTACATACAAGGAAATGAAATATTAGAATTCAAAATAGGAGTAACCGTAATTAATACTCAAAAGAGAGCTTATGCGAAAAATTACATGCAGATCAGGCTTGGGGTCAATTACATTGCAATATAATGCATTACATTACAGTTACTTTCAATTTTCTCCATTACAATTACAGTTACAATTATATTTGTTCCATCATGTAATGCATTATATTACAGTTACATTACTGAAGTAATTCATTACATTAGATATTACTTTTTATAAAAAAAAATACTATTGTTGTATAATGTCTATAGAAAAAAAAAGATTATTTTAATCTATAAATATATAGCAATGAATTAGGTCAAAACATATTACTTAATAGTTATCACACTCGAACGCGGTGTGTCCGGCCGTCGGGGTGAGCTTGTACAGACACACCAAGTCCGAGGGTGATAGCTAATTTATAGCCCAGCTAATTTTACTAAGTGAAGAAAAACCGATATACATTCTTAAAAATTATTTTCATGCTGATAATGTCATGAAATAAATATTCTATACTATAATAGTAATATATATCCTTATTGAGCCCCACAAAAATTCTTTATATATGAATTCTTAACACCGAAAGGGCAACGAGTTTGTGGTGTAGTAGGTAAGGCAGAAGGCTAGCAAACGAAACGACCCTGGTTCGAATCCAACTATGGACAATGCCATTTTTCAGCGTTTTAAAATCTTTATCTTTAAAAAATTTATGGATAGTAAAACATAAAGTCCAAAACAACTGAACAGTTCTCAAAATCTGGCCTTGACAAAAAAACAAAATAAGTAAAAATTTCCTTATTTTCTAACAGGGTTGAGATTGCTTGGGTGATCTGACTCAAATCGCCCCAGTTAGAACAAAAGAGCTGGGATGTAAAAATTAAGAAAATTATTGTTTCCATAAATTAGGCAAGATTAACAGGGTTATTGTAGTCAAAACATGTCATTTAAAAAAGATAACTGCCTTGGGGTAATTGATCAGACAAAACACAATCGGTATCACAATGATCAGCTTGGGTGCCAAATTTTATAATTTCAAGGGGTATAGATACAAGTATATGTATAGATATTTGTAAAAAAAGTCTGATTTATTTTAATTTCTATATTTTTATTTTATTTTCATCTTAAAAAAAACTGCAGTTGTCAATTTATATTTCAGAACATTTATGCCAGATCTTCTAAAAAGGCATAAATTGTCGACACAGAATCTATATTAATTGAATCTGAGTATCTTATTATTTCATGATAAGACTAAAGCAACAATTTTACATTTGTTTTCTTAAATGTTATTCAAACCAAAACTTGTTTAGATAAAAGACAAAAATTTATAAATGTGAGACATTGAAAGTAATGTAAAGTAATGCACCATTACATGACTTTTTTTTGCAAATGTAATCATTACATTACAGTTACAATTACATTAAAAATATAAATTACAAATTACTTTGCATTACATTGAAATAATGTAATATTACAGTTACATTACAGTTACAAATTACCATTTCCCCAAGCCTGATGCAGATGTTAGAAAATCGTTATCACAAATTGTAAATCTGATAAGATTTCAAAAAAAATAATGTTATATATGATTTCATTTCGAACATTGGACTACTACAAGTACACCATACTATAAGACTAGGGTCTGAAAGGCTATAATTTGTTACTTTAAGCTTTAATAATTTTGAGGTATTTATTTTTTCTAAAAAATATACTTGATATGCTGTGGCAAAGAGAAATCAATATTTCATTTTGAAAATGTTGAGTTGTGCGGAAAACTATCTATCAATATTGGACTGACTGGGGAGCGACAGAATTTAAATTTTTTGGCTTAAGTACATGAAAAATTTGGAGGAGTATATTGCGATCGGTTAAATTCATATCAATTTACTTTTTTACGCACCGGTTTCGGAACAAATATATACCGTTTTCCAATAAAACTAAGTTTTTAAACTGAGGAGTACCAACTTACTAGTGCAAAGATCTGAGAGAATTTCTCATATGAATATACCATCATACTTTCAAATTGTGGCATTTTTCTAATTTCCAAATATGACGATACCGCATCCATAAATAGTAAAACATGGATGTAGCGTTTCCCCACATCTACCAATAAATTCACCTTAACCTATGCTAGAGGTCGTCTTGTACTTACTATGAGGTAAGAGCAAAGCTCGTCGCTGAAAGCCTCATGGTGAATACAATATGAAGAACAACAATTAAAGCGTTGTTGCATTGCTTGGTACTACCATGTATTTGTAGAGGCTTTGTGGCATCAGCTATTACTTCTATATCCTTCCCTTGATATTTAGTTGGTTTGAATAACATCATTATACTCTTCCGTAGTTTTTTTATTACTTATGCTTCCAAATGTTTAAATTAGAATTGAAGACACATAAGTTGTCGAACTGGTTCATCTGCAGAACCAAAATTGACTGATGTTTTTGTTCTTTTGATACGATTGAGGCGATGTCACTATTGATTGACTGATAGTCTAAGTCGATTTCACTATTGATTGACTCATAGTCTGCGTCGATGTCACTATTGATTGACTGATAATCTGCGTCGATGTCATTATTGATATCGATTGACACATAGTTTAGGTCAATGTCACTATTTATTGACTGACGGTGTAGGTCAATTTCACTTTTTAAAGACTCATAGTCTGGGTCGATGTCACTATTGATTGACTCATAGTCAAGGTCGATGGCACTATTGATTGACTGATAGCTTGGGTGGATGTCACTATTGATTGACTGATAGTCTCGGTCGATGTCACTATTGATAGACTGATAGTCTGGGTCGATGTCACTATTGATTGACTCATAGTCTATGTCGATGTCGCTATTGATTGACTGATAGTCTAGGTCAATATCACTATTGATGGACTGATTGTCTGGGTCGATGTCACTATTGATTGACTGAGAGTCTGGGTCGATGTCACTATTGATTGACGGATAGTCTAGATCAATGTCATTATTGATTGACTCATAGTCTGGGTCGATGTCACTATTGATAGACTGATAGTCTAGGTCGATGTCACTAATAATCGATTGACTCAAAGACTAGGTCAATGTCACTATTGATTGGCTGATAGTCTAGGACTAAGGTCAATGTCACCATTGATGGACTGATAGTCCAAATAAGTATTATAAAGTTCCGTCTTATAGTACTTCAATGCCATTAGAATTCTACTTTATTCATACCATTATTTTTTCATATTTATTTTTCATAAAAATATTGAAATAACATCAGAAATCGTGAAATAAAGATCTAGATTATACAGTTATGTCAGTAATATGATTTTATGCTTTGATATGAGCTTTTTTTCAGTTACATGTATAAGTAATCATCATGAAGCATGTCAAATTTAATATGTATATACAGACAAAGTATACTATTTTGACGTCAATGTGCAAATGCTTATTTTATTGAAACGATAAATGAACGATATATTCTGATAGTAATGGCAAAAGAAAGAGTTAGGGATATAACACATTGTATTGATTGAAACCATTTTGAATTTTGATTTGAACCATATACAGAGTTAATTCACCACGAATGTGATCGAGGCTTGTTTTGTATAATACAATCATTCATTTCCAGGTAAGAAGAAGGCATGTAAAACTCGTAACTTCCAGACAGAAGCATATTTTGCCCAGACTTGCGTTTAGATTTTTCTGTTTTCTGGATGACAGTCGCAAAGTTCAAATCATTATCATAACGATGTTCTAAATCTTGATACATTCTTCTTTTTTTCTGTGCAACAGTGTGTATAGTGTTTAAATAACTTCCTGTCATTCTCGTTTCTTTCTTGCAAATCACGTCATGAAAAGATAAAACAATTTTTTCATATTTATTTCTCATTATTTCATTATGCTTAAGCGGTTGGTAGGGGTTCAAATAGGTGTTCCTGTTGACGTTACTGCTGCTTTCACTTCCGGTACTCGCTGAACCGCTTATAACATCCAAATAATCATTGTTCTGATTACTTTTGGATACATTCACTTCCAGATTAGCTTGGTCAATTTCATCGTACATGTGATATAAATCTTCCTCTTGTTGTATTCGAAGCCGGCTTGAACTATTACCATGAGATCTAAGCTGATGCCTTCGCTTTCTGGTAAGTTTTCGGTATGTAACAAATATAATACCCATAAAAATTAATAAGACCAATAACACAGTAACACCTACGGTATACATTAATGTCTCTCGTGTGAACAATTCTGAAATACAATGCAACAGAATTAGTTCTGTAAAGCTAAATGTACAATGTACAAAAGAAAGGCCAACTTTGCATATCAGATCTAAGATAGAAAAATAACAAAATAACGAAGTTACTGTAAATTTATTTTCTGCATATAGTCATTTCGACAAAGTATGTCTTTTCAGTGCAGATAGAATGAAATTGTCTATCTCAACGGGCTTACAAACTCATGTAAAATAAGACAGAACAAATTATAACTAAGAATTAAAGTAATCTAAATTTCTGTTTCTTTTTTTCTGTTTGTTCATAATTTTATCTTTTAATATCTTTTATATATATAAGATTAGTTTTTCCGAAATTTAATTAAAAATGCTGGATTCTTCTTATGCTTCTCGTTATTTTGTTCCATAATAATCAAGCATGAGCTCTGATTAGTAAGAAAAAAGAAAACAAAACAGATGCTTTGAAAGAAAATAAAAGTACTTCTTTAACATACCCAAAGCTTATGTTATCATATGGCTCACCAATGAAATCAATCACAATCAGTTGTATCAGCATTTTAACACACATAGAATAAGTCAATTATCATTTCTTCATTTTAAGAATTGAATTTTAAGAAATCTACGATATACTGAACATCAGAAGAAACGCACCACATGTTTCATTCAGCTCAGCTTCTGTAATATTTACACTTTTTTTAACTCGTGTATTTTTATTAAATTTCAAAGTTCTAAAACAAAGATTTTTGTTGAAACAAATTTCATTATGAAGCAGTAGCAACAATTTGTATGGAAAATACAAAAGTCAAAGCAATACACGTTGGTGATGCGTTTCTTTTGATGTTCAGTATATTTGAAATCCTGCAACAATAGACACGACTTCATTTTTCAGATTGTTTCCGACATGGCCATATAGCTCATTAAAATTATTGCAATTTGAGTTAACATATTGTCTATATCCTTTCGTGAAATAATTAAAAATTGATACCGTTAATCGGGAAATTTTGGTGTGGGTAAATTTTGTCCTTTTTTATAACAAAGGGGGTGTTTTATTTTGGTCTGTGAAATTTTGGCCACTTTTGCATAGAAGTAAGTTTTATTAGCTCACCTGGCTATGCCAGGGTGAGCTTTTGCCATCACTTGGCGTCCGTCGTCCGGCGTCCGTCGTCCTTCGCCCGTCCGTCCGTCGTAAACTTTTCTTCAAAAATCTTCTCCTCTGAAACCACTGGACCAATTTAATCCAAACTTAGCCTGGGTCATCACCAGGGTATGTAGTTTAAAAAATGTGTTCGGTTAGTCCGAGGACCGAACAACATGGCCGCTGTTACTTAAAATAGAACATAGGGGTAAAATGCTGTTTTTGGCAAATAACTTCAAAACCGTTGCAGATATCAAAAATCTGACATGGTGTAGAATTGTTCAGAATGACGAGATCTTTCTGCCCTGCAAATGAAGAAAATCGGAAAAACTGTCTCAGAGTTATAGCCCTTTTTCCGTAAAATTTTCAAAATTTATGCATTTTTTATTTTTTATTTCAAAAACTGTAACAGATACAGAAAAAGTGTAAATTTGAAAAATGTTCATCATATCAAGATCTACATACTCTGATATTTTGAAGAAAATCCAACTGCCTGTGTTGTAGTTATTGACTTTTTTCACCAAAAAAAAAAAAAAAAATTTCAATGCCATATGGTTATGGGTTATTTCCCTTTAAATTCTGCTTTCAAATCTTCTTTGGTTTACTTTTCTCTCTTGAGTTTTAGAGAAATTTCCTGCTATCACTTTATTAGAAATAAATATTTGCTACATAATCAAGAGCAAAAAAGTGTTTTTGTACAGATTTTTACATTTCTTTGCAAATATACTTTCATAAACTATACTTATTTCACAATTTAATAATAATTGTATATAAGTTTATATTGTTTTCTTTAGTTCTGCTTGCTTGCCAATAATGCACGTATCTCTCTCATGTAATATTGAAGTGGCATCTAAGCTTCAACGCATGTACAACTTTACAGCTGGCTGCATGGCTATGCCATGGAGATCTTCTTGCCGACAGCGGTCTGTCCATTGTAAACTTTTCATTCAAAAAACTTCTTCTCTGAAACAACTGGTACAATTGGAACAAAACTTGGGCACAATAGTCCTTAGGAGGCCCCATTAAAAAAAAATGTCTGGCCAAGACTGTATCATAGCCAAGATGGCCGCCAGCAGGGAACGCAGTTTAACATTGGACCCTATGGGAAAGCATTCAAAGATCTTCTCTGAAACTACTGCGCCAATTAGAACCAAACTTGGTCAGAATAGTCCTTCGGTGGTCCCCTTTGAAAATTTTGTCTGGCAAGTCTGCACGTCATCCAAGATGGCCGCCAGCGGGAACTTGGTCCAAAATTGGACAATATTGCAAAAATCTTCGCCTCTGAAAATACTGGGCTGATTGGAACCAAACTTAGTCACAATGGTCCATAGGTGGCCCCTTTTAAAAATGTGTTCAGCAAGTCCACATCATATATCCTAGATGGCCGCCAGGAGGGAACATGTTTTTAACATTGGACCCTATAGGGGAACATATTCAAAGATCTTCTCCTCTGAAAGTACATGGCCAATTGGAATCATACTTAGTCACAATGGTCCTTACTTTGTCCCCTTCAAAAAATGTGTCTGGATGTCCGCATAGCATCCAAGATGGCAGTCAGCGGGGAACATTGTTTAACCTTGGACCCCATGGGAAATCATTTAAAGATCTCCTCTGAAAATATTATGCCAATTGGAACCAAAGTGAGGCACAATGATCCTTACATGATCTTCTCCAAGAAAGGATACAGTTGGTCTACGCCTCATCAAAAATAGCTGCCAGTGGGGAACATAGTTTAATTTTGGATCATATCACATCAGCAAACTTCAAAATGAGACCCTTAAACATTAATAAACATCAACAAACTTCAAAATAAGACCCTTAAACATTAATAAATGAATTTGAAAATGAGAACCTTAAACGTTGTGATTATTTTGACTTATTGTGTCAGCCATGACCCAGGTGAGCACTACAGGCTCTTGAGAGCCTCTTGTTTTGGTCACATTTGATGTATAGTGTGTTTTATTTTGGTCCTTCTTCCTTGCAGGAAAACTTGCGGATGATTACTTGTCATATTAAAAATAAATCGCATACGGACGAGAGTTCCGGTATTTTATTTTTTAACAAATCGGTATTACATAAACATTTATTTACAAGGACAAAGTAATACAAATCAATTTAGATTAATACAAGTAATGTAATGTTAACCCTGTCAAATAGTTCAGGGTCACATTTTATGTACTTTGCACATATTTCGGTATATGGATTTCCAATATTTTAATTTTATCTGCACTGAAGAGACATTAGTTGTCGAAATGCGCATATGCAGAATTCAAATTAACAGCAACTTCGGTATTATGATATTTAGTCACTGTTACTTTTCGTGTCTGTAGTACATGTTTATGTACTAATTATGTCTGTGCTGGTGAAAGATCATTATATCTCCATTTATTACATCTTATACAAATAATAGTCTTTTTGATAAGATATTATCTTCATACATCAATAAAATTATATCATAATGTGCAATTTTTACACAGATTGTTTGATTGAAATATAATATTCAGCCTGAAACTAATAAAAATTGGAATTTTCAGTATTTCAGAAATTTCAGTTTTTCCAAAATTCACTGATAAATCGTCAAATCTTTTAAACCTAGAGCATATATCTGGAAATATATGAATTTACTGCCGTTATTTATGCAACTGCTATATCAAAAACATTGATTACATATAGAATAGATGTTCAGTTTGATTCAAAATACCAAAAATGTCATCCTTCCCAAAATACACCCTGCGAAAATTCCGAAGACTTTTCATTTTTTTTTGTAGATAATGTGCAATGATAGTATAACATAGTTTTCTATATAGAAAGTGATAAGATATAACATAATATACAATTTTAACGTCTAAAGTGTGATTGAATTTCATGATTTTTCTAAAATACTTGTGAAAAAAAATAGGTTGATGGATTTTTAGTGTTTTAGAATTTTCTTAAATTCACAAAAAATTGCCAGAACTTTCAAACATTATCCATAGGTTTTTCCAATGTCCTACTTCGAATTATAAACTATTTATCAGAATTCTTCACACAATTGTCAAAATTATACAGATTACCTTTCTAATGACACACAAAAGTCAATTTTATTTCTCAAAATTTGTGTATAGCTTCAATAATGTATTTCAATTATAATGCAACCTCATCTACATCACACTGTAGATCTTTTGGCGTTTACAAGTAAAACGTACGAACCCACTGCTGATTTTTTTAACAATAGAAACCAATAAAAGTGTCAGTGGCAACTTGCCGTCTGGTTTGATTGTTTACGCAATGCCAGAAGGAGGGCCTTAAACACTTATATTATAAGTTTGAATTTAATTCTAGATCGAGGGAAACATTTTCTCACATCGAGATGACTACGTTTTAGTACTCTAATACCTAGTCTTAGTATCCCTTCTCTAGAAACAGATTTTATTTTGTTAGTTTCGTCATGTTCTTTCTTGAAAACTAATATTTTAAATACAGCAATAACCTAGTACTGGAGATGACTAAATTGTTTTTTTTTTATTTTAAAAAGTTTGATTGATTGATATGGGGTTTAACGTCACTTTCAGCAGTATTTCAGCTATGCCATGACGGTCAGTTTTACTGGTGGAGGAAGCCGGAGTGCTCGGAGAGAATCATCGACATTTGGCAGGTAACTGACATACCTTATCACTTACGATTGTAAGTCGAGTGCACCCTTTTTTGTAATGTACAAAGCGCGAACTCACACCGCAGTGGTGATAAAATACAGTGGTTGTATAGGTAGTAGAACCACCTTAACCACTCCGCCACCCAGGCCCCTATTGAAAAGGGAATTACTTTAATTAGCCTTTCTATAAGAAAAATGGTACAATTCTACTTATCAGTGTCGAAATACTAAAACAAGTAAGATGTCTCATTTATATCTTACCACAAACTCCCTGTTTTTATACAATAAAGTTTAATTTGAAAACTGTATTTAGTATAGCATATGAAAAAAAAAGGAATACTAATACCAATTTATGGATAAAATAGTGTAGATAACTAAATTCAAAGACATTATATGAGTGTTAGGTTTAGAGTTTCCAGTCGCTTTTTGTACACAAAAAGCCTTTGAACAATATTTGTGACATGAGGAAATATTTTTCACCTAATCGCAAAAATATATCAAATTAACTGCGATTTATCATTGTTATAGGTAATTAAATATAATGTTAAATATTCATGCATTGTTTTCATTGCTTTTATTTTGTAAAGCCTCAATATTAGATAATTTGGTTGGCCTAATTATGTAATTTGCTTACAGTAAAAATGGTCGAGTTTATTAAACCTTAGAATATTCTGGAACTTTGACTTAAGTATTTTATACGTAAGAATTTTCAGAATCTTTCACTTACGTAAGCATATTAGTCGTGTGATGATCAGTAAATTAAAAATGTTCAAATTATTTCTTTTCAAAGATTTTTCTAGAAATATTGTATATATAAATATAAGGTAGCAGAGAAAGGTATAGGCAGTCAATTTAATTACTTTATACAGGATTATAACGTACATAATTTGTATAGTAAATGAACATCCGTTATTGTGAATTTATTATTAATTATTCAGTGAAGACTATAAGGATTATTTTTCTATACATTTACTGGTGGACTTCAGAGGATTATTATTTGGATATTGATTAGTGAAATTCATAATTTTCAGATATTTTTTTTATTTTACGAAATGATATGGAGTAAATGAACATGAGACCATAACACATATGTTATGTCTTTCTAAATAACTAAATACCGAAGTCACTGTGAATTTACTTTCTGCATATGCGCATTTCGACAACTTATGTCTCATCAGTGCAGATAAAATCTAAACGTTTGGAAGACCATAAACTCAAAGATGTTTAAAACTGATAGAGAACAAATAACCAAAGTAATCTAAATTTAAAGCCAAAATCAGCTAAGGACAGAGCTTTGCATGAGGGAGATACTCCTTAGTTTTCAATAAAATTTACAAAATTTTAGATATTGGAAAGTTTCAAAATAATCGGCTTTCGGGTCAGCACCGAAGTACTGACTACTGGGCTGGTGAATACCCTCGGGGACTAACAGTCCACCAGCAGTGGCATCGACCCAGTGGTAACAAATAACTAAATACCGAAGTCACTGTGAATTTACTTTCTGCATATGCGCAGAAAAAGTTATATTTTGTACGTTTAATTTGTAACATTATTTTTTTTTGTAATTAAAGAGTTAATTTGAGCCAAGTTATTAATTGCTAATTGCTGAATTCTATTTATAGGTTATTTCTACTTCATAGCAGAAATTGAGGGATTCGAAATTGTTTTGAAAAAATATGTTTTATTTTTGGTCATTTTGTCAAATCAGGAACGGGAAACTCACAGTCAAATTGTAAATTATATAGTTAAAGAAGACATTTTAGATGAATGTATTTTGGAAACTTTTGAAATTCATACATCTGAAATAGAAATTAGAAAATTAGAAATTCAAAAAGAATTAGAAATTTAGAATTAGAAAGAGAAAGAAAAGAGCGAGAAACGGAGGAAAAATTAAGTTTAGAAAGAGAGCTTAATTTTTGAATTAGAAATTAAAAAACAAAATTGAATTAGCTGAAAAGAATCAACAGTTTGCTCAGAATTATCAGACATTTAAAACATTAGCTTGGTCTCTTGTTTTCAAAAAAAGATGTTGACAAATATCTTGTACATTATGAGAAAATAGTACAAAATCTAAAGTGGCCAAAATGCAATTGGTTAATGTTATTACAGAATCTGTTAATACGGGACTTTTGAATCGTGTTCACTCTGGTAACAGATCCATTTTTATACGTAAAAATCAATACATCAATACATTGAGAGGGAAACACTTATTAATGAACACGGTTGAGCTAACGGTAATTTGTATTTAATCGATTTGTAGCGCTTCTTGTTAATTTTTTTTTCGTCGATTAGTTAAAAAATTGTCACATAAGAAAAATTATAGATGCACTTCAATTTCATAAATTGTTTTTTATATAGTATATATTTATTTTAATAGGTTTAGAAATCCAGTTTTCCTTCTTACTGGTACCCGAGGCGATCGTTTCCGCCTTCATTTACACGAAAGTTCCTATCTCGAAAGTTCCGTATTGGTAAGGCCAGCGAAATTTACACCAAGTTTTACTAGAACAAGCTTTAGAATAAGACACTGTTAAAGAGTTGATTCCATAAAGCCTATGAACTTGTCCCAGAAGCACATCGCCAAAAAATTCAGAAATGCAGAAAAAACGGAGTGACCAAACCTATGTAGAGTTTGCTAGAGCAAAAGAGCAACTATTTGACCGTTTGTTTACATCAAAGAAAATCATGTCAGCTAGTTTTAATTGAAAAAATTTAAAAGGTGTATTTTTACTGACATTTAAGGTTTTATTGATGAGCAAAAAGCAGAAACGTTGGAAATTGATGCACGTTTAGCTCATTATTTTTCACTTACACGTGAAACACAATTTTATTTTTATAATAAATCACACAGAAATTTTGCAGAAATCATAACAGTTCAACAAATTTTTGTTCACCAAAACCAACAAATGATTAAATAAGTAGGCAACGTCCAGTAAAGAACTCTTAAAAGGCCTATCCCCCCTCACAAGCACAGAAGCCATTTTAATCGATTTATTTTTGTTATTAAGAAAGAAAGCCCTTTGATAGTTAAAGCAAAGGAAGGAAAGTGAAGTTTAAACCCACTGATTTTGTTAAGTCGCCACAATTTTTGCCTCCTTTTGATTCAGATGTACATAGTTCTTTTTCTGATCCTGTTAGTAAAGTCGAGGTCAAATCCCGATCTAGTCCAATTATAGAAAAAATTTTGAACCTTTATTAGTGATGGTTTTGTGTCGCTTTCAAGTGATTTTGAAATTTACCTCTATTCGAATTTTAAGACATACTGGAGTCTCACAACCTCTTATGTTGGAGGAGACCTTGCCGTATGGTGACACTTCTAGTAGTGATAGAAATGTTCTTATTAAAGGGGCAGATTCTGGTCGTTATACTGCTATTCCCTCCCATAATGTTTATTTATCTTCCGATATTGTTTCTGGACATGTGACCTTAGATTATTGCTCTTTGAAGTAGTGCTTTTTATTCGTAATTCAGCTGCATGGGAAAGGTTCAACGAAATCTTATTACGACAGACAAGTTTGTCATTTAATTTAGTTCTTTATTCAGCTGAACGGGAGTTTTCTGAGTTGTATCCTACCAGTGAAGTTTCTCGTGCTATGATTACGAAATGTGTTGTGATGAAAAATGATTTTGATTTGTCGGATATATTTATGAGTCAGCTTAGTGATATCTGCGACAGAACAGGTATGTTCATGAAACCAAGCTGCAGGTTTAAACCATAAAAGCCTAGGTTAATTTTTAATTTAAGCATGCAATATCAGAGCAAAACTAACAATTTAACATGTTTAAAATTAGAATTACATGAACAAAGTAAGTGAGAACCGAATCGTTAGTCTTAAACGAAAATGGACAATGGCAACATCTGATCTGAAAAAACAATGAAACCAAGACATAACAAGAGCACGACACAAAAAGAAAAATGAAGACATACACACATAAAAAATGAACAAGACGGACCCAATAAAAAAAAAAAAAAAACAATGGGTGAGGTCAGGTGCACCGGAAGAGTAACCATCTCCTGCTTTTTATAAGGTACCCGCTGTGTTGAACATGTCAACTCTAGTAGTAAAGTCAAATCCGGTAGAGGAAAAAACAAACTTAGTGGCAAAAAGAAAGATATGTTTTTCCCTCTAACGCTTACAAACAGGTTATTATTGGTAATTGGTAAATTATTGGTAACATACACTTGCATAAGTAGCAACCGAGCTCTATCAAAGTAGTCACTGTATCGACCACAGGCCTTTGAGTAGGGAAATTGACAATTGGAAAAGTGAAGCCATCGCGTTTGTCATACAGCGCCTCAATTTCAAGAAGAAGGTCAATGAACGAGGCCAATGTCGAAGTGTGTGTAGTATCCTTAATTTCGAGCCCTATGGGTAAGATAAATGAAGAGATTACCAAAGCGAGGGTTGTTTAGTGATAAAATATCATCTATATAACGGAAGCTGAAATTAAAATACGGGGCCACAGTTTTATTTTTATTTTGAAGAAGCTTTTCAATGAATTCAGTCTTATATGAGTACAGAAACGAATCGGCTAAAAGAGTTGCACAGTTTGTACCCATGGAATTCTGTCTAACGCCATTGTTTTTTGTGTTCTCGTTTTTGCCATGTCTTTGGACTTCGATTTTTTTAAATACTTCTCATTTGTTCCTTCGGTATTCTACTGCCGTTGTCGGATACTAGCCGATATAAGTCCGTGAAATTTCTTCCCCTATGTATCGATAAAAATAGCAAAATCCGTTTTTCCTAATACATGATGCAGGTCCTGTTTCTATGTTAATATTAATCCTATCTTTACCTACCTGACATGTCTGTTTCTGCTGACGGTGTCATAGTAACTGCTGATGTATTTAGCTCTGGTTTTGTCTGTATTCCTACAAACATATATTTTGCATTAAATTACAGTTAACAGATGTAAGCCTCCTTTTGATTAGATGAAATTTCTTGAATGTCAAAAATTACCCCTAAGTAGTAGGCCTGGGGTAGGAGGAGATAACTCCTTTTTACATAAAAATTTGTTGTGATTGGTATGAATAAAACACAAGATTTATAAGATTTTTCATAAATAGAAATAAAATATCCATCTTATCATGATAAAACAATCTTTTAATAAACTTCTTCATAATGCCTGCATTAAAATTTCCAGGTTTTGAATGGTATCGTAAACAAATATTAAAATAAATGAAAGTCAGATATTTGGGAAGGGAGGTAATTATTCCAAATTGACGTTCATCTTCAAGGAATATTATGACTTTTTATGCAGTTTTCTTAACATTGTGAAAAAAATGGTACGGTGAATTTTAATTAAATTTTGACAAAAGCCATATGTGTGGAGGATTTTTAATATCTCAGTTTTTGATGAAAATTGAATAATAAGATTTTTGTTTAGAAGAAATTAAATAAAGCACTGTTTTCAGCATTGTTTTGACAATATAATTAGGGCCCCGCCACGAAAAGTGGCGGACGCTCTATAGTAACCAGTCTGTCCGTCCGTCTGTCCGTCCGAAACAATCATGTCCGAGCTATAACTTTTTTCTCTTTTGAGATAGGCTTTTGATATTTGGCGTGTGGATAGACGACGTGTCGCGGACCTTGACCTTCGACATCAGGGTCACATTCATGTTTTTCCAATGACAAAGTCGTGTCCGGGCTATAACTTTTTTTGTCTTTTGAGATAGGCTTTTGATATTTTGCATGTAGATAGATCACCTCAAGACGAAGTGTTGCGTATCTTGGTTGGTGACCTTTGACCTCGGGGTCACATTCATGCTTTTTCAATGACAAAGTCGTGTCCGCTTGCATAAAAACAACTACCGGAAGAAATCGGAACTATTCTCCTTCAATTTAAACAAAGTATCAAGTGCCGTATATATGAAAATAACTTCTATGCCTCCATTCAAAGTTCAAGCGTATCGCATATCATTGATCTGGTGCAATTTTGAATATTGTTTTTGTCACTTGATAAAATTAAGTTCAAAATCATACACGGAAAAGACACGTTTTTTCACTTCAAGTTTTCCGGTCAAATACGCGGAACTGAAAAGAAAATACCCCAATTCGGTTTCAGATGTTACTTTTATCACGTGACAATTTCAATATTCAAAATGGCACAAGGTCAATGAGAAGACATACGCTTGAACTTTAATAGAGGCATAAAAGGGATATTTCATATATACGGCACTTGAAACTTTGTTAAAATTGAAGGAAAATAGTTCCTATTTCTTCAGGTAGGTGTTTTAATGGAAGCACAGGCGACACCCAGCCAAAATTCCACCGCATCCAAATTGGAAGCGATCTCAAGATTTTCTGTCGTCACAAAGCAATATAAAAAATAAAAAATAAAAATAAAAAGTCAGATCAGTAAAAGATGAATATAGAATGATAAAGTAGCTCTGTAAACGACAGATAATTCGGTCTAGGTCCCTGGAATAATATTTAATTCTAATAATCTTTATAACATCAAAAGTGTCTAATCGACTAGGGTCTGGAAACCCTGAATGTTGCATGAGCATCACCTAAACAGATGACTACATAAATCAAAGCACGGCGTAATATTTTTCTTGTTTAAAGTTTAACTTATTTGGTATGAATATGCAAGTACCTATCGAAGTGTAGTCATTTGTGCTGAAAAATATTTTCAAAGTAGAAACCAATACACATCCCACAGCTTTATCACACCTGTAAAATAAAAGTTGAAAACTTTCAAATTACTGTTTTTGGTTGAAAATGCAAATACAAAATATAACAAAATTCTGAAATTACTCACATTTAAATCGGTTTAGGAACTTGGGAAAGATTGGTCTAAAATGGTTCCAATTCAACGCAAAGAATTTTTTTCTGGAAAGAATGGTTGCGAAATGCAACAAGAAATATACATGGGCAATAATATAACATCTAAAAACTAATACATTACGAGTACAAGAAGGGGTAATCATACAAAGACGAAAATTTCTAACATAATTTCTAATTCACTATTTTGTAAAAGAAAACGGGGATTGATTAATATTAATTAACTGTTAACACTAGCAGTTATGTTATGATCTTGCTTGGCCATTTTGATCTTAACACGATCTTGACAGGCTTTACATAATTTTGTTAAGACGGTGTAAGATATTCAGTCGTATTTCAAGATGAATGCTTTCAAGGACGATCGTGACCTGTTCAGTGTATCAAGATCAAACAAGATAACTACGTTCAAGGGCGATCAAGATGTGTTAAGTTTGTAACGATCAAACAGGATCAAATTGAGATCTTGTTTGACCTTAACAAACTTAACATGTCTTGATCGTCCATGAACGCAATTAACAAGTTGATCTGAAATTGTATGAAGAATGGGAATTTTCCGTTTTTCAAAATTTCTGCTGTTTTGACTTTGAGATGCAAATACTTCATGAAATTGATAAATAACTTGAAATTGTTGATTAAATATCATTTCATCATATCTAAGCAATTAGAGAGTATGCTTTTAAGCCTTTAAGACTAACTACAGTCTCATAAATTACAAACATATTACCCCTTAACACACATATTTAAAACAATTTATTTCATTTTATTCAGCTTGAAAAGCTTAAACATTGAATAAAGGTCCAATGACATATAATTTTCAAACACCAAAACACACAGAGCCTCCCATATATAAAAAATAAGATCATGCGCTCGGTTTATGGGCAGTTATTCAGCGATTTAACTTTGAATTTCGGAAAATTCTGAAATACTGGAATTTCCCAATTTTCACGATAATCGTCGAAAATAATCAATTTTACATATTATGATATTTCAAATGCATCGTTAAAAAGAAAGTAAAACATTAGTATGCTTTGTTCATTTATATGTGCAGACGGTCATATTTTGGAGATTTTTAAGTTTAATTTTGTTGGGGTAGGGGTAAGATTTTCAGTATTTAGTGTCATATTGAACACTCCTTATTTTTCTAAACAGTGTTTTTCGATAACATATGTATCTGCTAAGACAATAAATTTGCATAACTGCAGATAAAGCCTCCAGATTTGCCACATATAACGATTTAAAAGTGAATTTTGGACAAATCTGAAATGCTAAAAATTTCCATTTTTCATCAATTTTGGATAAAATATTGAGTTTAAGCAGACAACTGGGATTTGAAATACCAAATCATGGTTGTATTCATGCAACTTTGTTATGTGCAACGCAGAATTTGCGTGTGGTGGTAATTTTATCCCAACATAGACAAAACTAGATTAATGTATTCGAAACGAATACTATATCTCCCCGTCCTGACATAATATGTTCCAGGGGTCACGCTTATAATACTTAATTATTGACCCGGCCTGACTACCCTAACAGATAATTTATCCTTGTGTGTTGTGTAAATAAAAAAAAAAGCTTGAGTTACCATTGTCAGCTGAGAGAAGATAAAGTGATGCATATTTTATGTGTTTTATTTTACTGTCTTTAAATGTTCAATATAACATAATCATGTCACATTATTTTTATGAAATTAAGGTATCAATTTCATAAATACTATCCAGTAGTTTTATCTCTGATTTAAGTGTCGTATGTAGCAATGACGATAAAAATGTCTAGGTGTAACTATAAGCTGACAACTTCTACTAAGATAAGAAAAATTTTTTTTTCCATTAAATCTGATATCAAATTATAATTTGATGAATGGAGGTTGGGAATACATTAATTTGTATTTGAGTATGACATCGTTTTGATCAAGATATTCCAAATGTCTGTAAATGTAGTAGGTTTATCTTGAATTGGTACTAATGTGGAATTTATCAGACTTTTTCAAATTAGGACACTTACATGTTGTATTTTTTAGAATGATGAGTGCAGGTATGTTTTTATAAATTACAACACAACTTTTATTCGTCTGTTCACTAGATTTTATTCGTCTGTTGGTTTTTAAATTTTACCTGTTTAGGCTGTCATCAGTACAAATACTATTTTAAGTAACAATTTTCATTAGCAAATATCTCATTAACAGTTTGACTTATTAACATTTACAAGTACATGAACATAGCTCAAATGGAAACACATATATCCTGAAAATTTGGACATCGTGAGTGCAGTGGTTTTTGCAAACAAGCGAACACAAATTTAGTAACGGAACCCACGAGTAAAAACAATATAACCCCCACCTCTCTGAGGCGGGGAGATATAAAAAATGACAATTTTGGGGGAAATGTGTTGGGGTGGGGGAAGATTTTTGGTATTTAGAGTCACATTAAACACCCCTTGTTTTTCTAACCAATGTTTTAAGACATCCAATGTATCGCTTAGAACAATTAATTGGCATATCTGCATATATACTCTATAGATTTGATACCTATTGCGACAACAGTTAACCATTGAAAAATCTGAAACGATAAAAATTCCCATTTTTCATCAATTTGGGAAGAAATATTGAGTTTTAGTCGACCAATGGCTGTTATAATATAACTCTCTTCTTTCGCTTTGGAAACAAAGCTATGTTCTAATTCCAACAATATTTTTTAGCACATGCGTATATTGTTTTTACAAAAGGACATTCGTAATGTACAATTTCACATTTTATTCACTCCATTTTCATTTTATTTTGTGTAAATAAAGTCACCCAAAAAGCCACATCAAATAATGAAAATAGTAGAAATTTACAACAGTTACTAAATTTAGAACTCGGAACTGAAATTGACATAACCCTAACCTAGCAACGAATGCGTTGTTGTTATGAAATCTTATCTTTGTTGCATATCATGCTCTACAATTCAAATACAAAATTTTTAATTTTTAACGTTAATAAAACTATAATACGAGTTTTATTCCTTTTCTTTCTTTTCTATCTTTGGCTTCAAAAATAACATAACTAAGCAGTCATATAAATCAAAAATGCAACGAGCTCACCCTTATTTTAAGATATCCGTATTTTATATGTTTTTTAACAGATAATTTGTATTATTTCGTAAGCTTATGAGCCACCAGTATCAATAAAACAACGAATATAGTTTCTCTATGTACATTTTTATGTGTTTGTATACAGTTTCCAGACATTTTTCAAAACGAGTGCAAAACACAATATTGCTCTCTTAGAGCCGCTTCGAATATTCAAAACTCGTCTCAAATATATTAGAATCGAAATAGATTATTGCAAATGGGCTCTTTTCGAATTACAACACGGTCAGCCCTTATATTTGTCTTCATTTTATACATCGCTATTGCTCGGTATAAAATATTGACAAATATAAGGTCTGCCCATGTTCTAATACGCATAGAGCCCGCTTGCAATAATCTTTTTTCCTTAAATAATGATGTAATTCATGCAACATTGTCATATAAAACACACATTTTGCATGTTCTTGTTATTTTTATGTGAACATAGAACAAAAATCACCAATTTCAGGGAAAATGTGTTTGGGTAGGGGTTAGATTTTTAGTATTTAGAGTTACACACAACACTACTTGTTTTTCTAAACAATGTTTTCAGACAACTTATGTATTGCTTAGAACAATAAATTGGCATATCTGCAGATATATTCTGAAGATTTGATATATATTGCGATTTAATAGTGACCTATAAATCTGAAACGTTGAAAATTCCCATTTTTCATCTATTTGGGGAGAAATATTAAGTGGTAGTCGACCAATGGCTGTTGAAATACCACATTATGATGTAGTTCATGCATTATTGTCATATACAACAAATGTTTTGCGTGGTTTCAGATATACAACACATGTTTTGCGTGTTTTCAGACAACTTGCGTATTGCTTAGAACAATAAATTGGCATCTGCAGATATATTCTGAAGATTTGATATACATTGCGATTCAACAGTTAACTATGGACAAATTTAAAATGTTGAAAATTCCAATTTTTCATCAATTTGGGGAGAAATATTGAGTGGTAGCCGACCAATGGCTGTTGAAATACCACATTCTGATGTAATTTATGCATTATTGTCATATACAACATATGTTTTGCGTGTTCTGGTTATTTTTAGGTGAACATAGACAAAAAATTGACAACTTCAGGGAAAATTTGTTGGGGTAGGGGTAAGTTTTTCTGTAATCCGAATCACATTTAACACTCCTTACTTTTTTAGCAATGTTTTAAGACACCAAATGTGTCGCTTGGTACAATTAATTGGCATAGTTGCAGATATATCCTCCAGATTTGGCATGAATATAACGATAGAGCAGTGGACTTTGGACAATTCTGAAATGTTGAAAATTCCCATTTTTCACAAATTTCGGGCAAAACATTGAGTTTAAGTCAACAAATGGCTGTTAAATTATAAAGTCATAATACAATTTATGCAACATTGTCCTATACAACACACATTTTGCGTCTTCTGTTTATCTTTATGCGAAAATTGACAAAAATGACAGTTTTAGAGTAAATTTGTTAGGGTAGGGGTAAGTTTTATTGATATATGATGTATATATTACCTAAAAACGGCCATTATTTGTTATGGTTGTAAAGCAAATATAATATGCTTTCATTTGATACCTATTTTAAATGATATTTGATTACCAAAAATAATATGAGGCAAAAGAAAGACAAGACTTATTCGAAAACGAAAATATTCAAACATCCATATATTTGGCCTTTTTGAAAATAAAATTTTGATCATTTAAAATATGTAAAAATTGTCTTAACATGTTTTATATTGAAGAAAATAGATTGCAAAACTACAAACAATTTTCAGAATTGGGAATTGAGATGCCGTTCGGGTTCTCTAGCCCATCAAACTTACACAATTTCAGTGAAAATTTCATATTTTTCGTCAATATTAATTTGGGTAGAGGTACGTTTAATTGCGCTATGGAACGTACTTGGCATAGAAATTATAAAAACTTGGGTTCTTCGTAAAGCTGATACCATAAGCTCATATTTGATACCTCGTTTTTATAACTGGGAAGCATTTGGTTAACATTTTGAAGCAACTGAAAGAAAAACTTCGACAAAGAACGAAATTTTCCAAAATTTCGGTAGGTGAGTCTACAAATGGGCAAAATTCGACCATTGCGTGCAGGTTACGCTCTCGTTGACATGTTCTATTTTTAAGATGGGATGTATGCGAAAATGGGTGGGGTTTAGAAGTGGGGTGCAAGGGGGGGGGGGGTTATTCCAGCCAATGGACTAATACTGTAATGGTTACCAGTATAAACATATCTCACTTTTTTCGGGCAAAATCAAGTGATCACGCCCTTTTTTATTTTTATGAAAAGGTAAATAATTATAGAATGACAAATCGACCGTGCTGAATATAAAAAATTGTACCGAAAAAGGATTACATGTAAATGAGTTTCGGAACTTGTTCATAAACGAGCTTAATCCATTCTGTTGTTCGACATGAGTGACATTTTTAAATTATTCATTACGAACGATTAGTAATACATATTATCATATAAATATTCAAATTTATTAACAGATTGTGAATGCAACTTTACATTGACGATGATATTGTGACGTCATTTCCTACAGTGAATATTTATTTTCACTGAGTGAACATATGAGGTTCATTTACTGATAATACTTGATAAAATCGCCGCTGTGTATGTAATATTGACGATTTCTAACCTTTTTTGAAATGTATTATCCTCAGAAAAAAAAAGAAACAACCGAATTGCTGAGTTAATACACCTGACAAGAAAACTTGTCTTGTAAAAGAATGAAAAAGGCGACTATCGTGTAAGTCATCATCATGGCATTAGTTGCTATTTCTTAAAACATTTCATTATTGAGCAAAATGCACAGTAACAACGACAAGAAAACAAGAAAACATTTTCGAAGTGTCAAATAATGTTCTCTTACCTCTGAAATTCATTACATTTACATTCATAACGACATCTTTCACCAAATGTGTTGTGTGGACATGGTCTACAACGCTGCCCTATGTCAGATGTCGTTCCAATAACACATGCTGAAATATGAGTATTAGAGTTCTTAGTGATGGTTGAAGTTCGGAAATATGAGATTCATTTTGTTCCATGACTTCTTTTTCCAAACTTCACACCACTTCATTTTTCGTTCATATTTCATAAGAAAACAAAGTGTATCATACAAAATCACTAACTGTTGTATCACAAAAGACATTGATGATGTAATAGAGAAGGTCAGAAAATTTTTAACAAGTACATTTGACAGACAATAATAATCAGTTGAAAATCAATATTTATAAATGGAAAAACAACAACTTCAATTAATTGTAGCACCAGAGTACAATAATTATACTAAAACTAATCCGAGATTCTTATTATCGCAAAATAGTCAACGAATGATCGATGGGGAGAAGGACATTTTAGCGAAAATGATTTTGATCGTGAAGGACATTTTAGCGAGAGAAACGTGTATATTTTAGCGAATTAAAATTATGTTACCTGTAAAATATTGATTGACGATTTAGCGAATCATAATTCAATATAATACAGAAATTAATAGATATGCGTGAAATTAATTCTATGAAAAATTGACATGTATTTAAAAATAAATGTATCAAAAGAGTTTTGTAGACGATTTAATGCGTGTTTCTCTAAACAGAGCTATTGGAATTCAGAATGAGCTTGTTTCAAAAGTACCCTAATGGTTATCTTATGAAAAATTATCCGGATCAAAATCTTTCTTCCATCTCCCCAGCAGGGAGCAAGATGCAAAGCACGGAGAACAGAGAATGGAGGAAGCATTGAAAATATCGCTGAAATGTCCATCCATTTCGCTAAAATGTCCATCATCGGATCGAACAATGCAGTAATTCACGAGTGCGCCAAGCGCATGAGTGAGTTACAGCGTTTTTCGATCCCGAGAAGAATATTTTAATATAATCACAATTTTGGATTAGGTATTGTTGTATTTATATAGTTGTTCTTTTATGTCTATGAATGAGTAACAGCGTTTTTTTTTTATCTGATTTGAGTATTTTCGATAATCAGAATCTTGGATGAGTAATTGTTTTTTACATGTTTTATATTATTAGATGCTCTTCTAAAGGTTTATTTCAGCTACACTTTTCGAACTATGTTTTCGATGTTGATACGCTGAGACGTTTGCTTAACAACAACATTGCCAAGTTCTATTTTGACATCACCTCCAAGAGTGAAATTATAGAAAATAATTTTACAGTTAATTATCACTTTTACTTCACTGAGCATTTTCAATCTTTCACCGCCCACTAAATAATAAACTACTTTCCTAATTCTCTTTATAAATGAATTGCACAGGTTGACTAAACATTATAATGTTGATAAATCTATATTGTGACGTCAACATTTTATAGGTCAATTCACCAACTCGAACTAAACTATACGTTAGAGAGACACTTTAAAAATTCTAAGCACTCGGCAGTTACATCGTTGACCGTAGATCTAATGGTAGTGGCACATGTTCATGATCTAAGTAATAGTTATGATCCATCGTTGGCTAGCAGTACACAGATCAAACCCTGAATACATTTCAGTTATAACAAAATTAGTGCAGAGTCACAGTAAAGAATGACCTAGTACTAGTAATCTAAATATGAACAGTGTTATGAAGTGTGGTCAAGATGAACAACACTTGCCGTGTTGAGTTGATATCCTGAACTGTTCCATTGAATTTAAATACCAAAACCGAAGAGCGGACCAAGTGATTTTTTGAAAAGGTCTATATGCAACTAGTCTACACCAAAATTAAATTCCTTAATCCAAAACTGTAAGGGGAGTTTAAGTCACAAGAACAGACAGGGTTAACAATATCCAAAATATATCGAAAATGCGAAGAAGTCCAAAGAAAACAACATAACTAATGAAAATTATCTACGAACAAGGTATTGACATACTCATCTATTTTGAGAAGTTATGTTTATCAGGCATGGAGTAATGCTAATGTGTAATGGTAATGCATTGCAATGCAGCACATATTTTCAAGTAATTCAATGAAAGTGTAATGCACAATTTTTTTCATTATATGTAATGGTAATTCAATGCATCACTATATGTAATACCTACATTACAGTGCATTACATCACATTACATTGCATTACTATTTCCTGTTGCACAAACTGAGAGGATGATAAACAACCTTAAAACTTTGCAGGTTGTATAAATAAGAACTTAATTAGGCTATGACATGTTAGTTCACAGATTATCATTCAAAAATTTCATAACATTAAATTGAATTTGTAGTAAACATTTAGAAGATTAATTTGATATGTTCTAAAATACAATAAATACCGAAATGCTGAAGAATATAAAAGATAATATTTTAATCAGGGGTTAAGCAGTTGATCAAATGAACTGTTTTGAACAATTTCGTAATATAACGGGGAGATCCACAACACTGAAATTACTCAAGGTAATGGATGAATGGACAGAAATACTAGATAATAGCGGTACTATTGACTCTGTGTATATGGATTTCATGAAGGCATTTGACAAGGTTCCACATAAGAGGCAAACTACTTAGATATGGGATAAATGAAGGAACAAAAAACTGGGTGAGAAACTTCTTGACAGATAAGAAACAAAAAGTTAGTGTAAATGGCTCAGAATCAATAATCATGAGGTTACCAGTGGCATACAACAGGGGAGTGTGCTAGGGCCGATTCTCTTTGTCATTTACATTAACGACATACCTGAGGGTGTAGAAGCAGAAACATATCTCTTTGTAGATGATACAAAAATCTATAAAGAAATTAAAGCCAATATACATGCAACAAGTCTGCAATCTGACTTAGATTCCTTTTTCACCCGAACAAATGCAAAGTAATGTCTGTCTGTACAAAAAAGATGAGGGTAACATCCAGCATAGCTATCATTTGTACGACAATAAGGAGAGCGAAGTTGAGTTACAATACTCAAGTGGAGAAAAAGATATCGGGGTTCTGGTAGAAAATCAGGTGAGGTATTCTGAACACATCCAGCAAAAGGTAAACAAGGCGAACAGTATCATAGGGCTCATGAGAAGCACATTCACTTACCTAAATAAAAGTGACTTTAAATATCTATTAAAAGCATTGGTTAGACCCATCTTGAGTATGCAGCAGCAGTTTGGTCGGCCTACAGACAACAAGACATTGACAGTTTAGAGAATGTACAAAGAAGGGCAACGAAACAAATACCCTCTCTGAAAAACATGGAGTACAAAGACAGATTGCAAAAAAATTAAAAATGCCTACCTTGCGATATAGACGCCTCAGGGGTGACATGATAGAAGTTTTTTAAAATTATAAAAGGAATATATGACCCAAATGTCACTGAAGGTATATTAGATCTTGACACTAGCACAAGTACAAGGGGACACAGAAACATACTAAAGAAAAAGTTCTGCAGAACAAACATCAGGAGAGTGGTAGACCTGTGGAATTCGCTACCCTCACATGTTGTAGAAACTAAAGATGTAAGACAGTTTGAAATAGCACTTGATAAATGCTGGGAACACAAGGAAGTGAAATTCGAGTATACTATTGATATCAATGTGCAAGACTATACCGGAAGACATAACCAAGTTAGAAGTGAGCAGAATATAGTAGAGATGGATACAGCGGAAGAGACGCCAGCGTCCATAAACGACCAAACATAACATAACCTTACATAATGGTGAATACAGTTTTGAACATGTGAATGTATGTGAAAACAGGATTAATCCCAAGGTATGAAGGTAAAAAGCTCATGTTCATTTAAGTTGTCTTTCCGATTAAAAAGTCAATCCTTTGGAACATTTTGAGGTCCCAAAGATATTGAAGACAAAAGCAAAATTTCAACATGTTCAAGGCCAAATATCTTCATTGCTGCACAATTATATAATGGAGCCTGAGGATCACATCAATTCTTATAACATACTTAAAGGTAAGATTATTTATATAAACTTTACTTTTTTGGATCACATTCCTTTTTGTTTCAATACAACCAAAGACTTTTTTCTTTTATTGTTCAAAACGAATGATATTTTCTGTTGATATATTTTATAGACAGAAACAATAATGATTGCCATGTTTTTATTAATTACCCAATAAAGATATGGTTTTGGCTGGCTATTATTTTTCTTTTTATTGAACTATAGGTTTGGACTCTCTTGTAAAAACAAACTTAATAAACGATAATGTCAATCAAATGATTAATAGATTATTGTCTCCTGTCAATATTCTATATAAAATTTTAATTACCTGTAATTTTCTATCCACACAGAGATTATAAGTTTTTTTTAAATTACAAATTAACTAACACATCACCAAAAAGGTTGTTGAGAAAATTGCATTAAAATTGATGACGTCCCAAAAAACTGAAATTTCACAAAAAACTAGATAGTGAGACTGTCATATCCAATAACTGCACAAAGTAGGAATTAAGTGAATTGACCAAAGGGTAGTGCGTCAGGTTAGAGTGCGACATATGACAGACGGAAAATTGGAGGTTTGTATACCATAAGACAAGCACGATTGTTCAGAATTGCCGTAAAAGTGTTTAGGCCAGAAGGAATGAGACTAAAAGATGAAACATTTGAAACACTTATGATGCTATAATGCAATAGTAAAAATGTTTCAACTGATATTCAGAAAATTACTAGCTTCATGGCTTTCAGTGTGATTATTTTCTTGAAGCTTTTTTCATATTAATGTACATATGTTTAGATTTGTCTGACTTATTTGTCGGTTTTTCTGAAATAAATATTAAAATGTAATGGTCATTTAATGCATTATATAGCAAAGTAATGGTAATTCAATGCATTTCTTTGCAAATCTAATATAATGCTAATGGCAATTTAAAGCAAGTTAATTCTAAGTAATTGTAATTCAATGCTTTACAGTGCAATATAATTCGCCCCATGCCTGAAGTTCATTCTAATATACGACATATAAATTAAGCTGATATTGGCTTTCCTTTTTAGAACCTATTTTTCTCTATCAGCTTTTATACATGGTTAGGTTTATGGATTTCCAAATATTTTGATTTGATCTGCACCGAAGAGACATAATTTGTCCAAATTGCGCATATACAGAAACTAAATTACAGTAATGTTGTTATTTTATTATTTAAAAGAGACTAAAAATCCCCAAAATAATTATATAAACTAAATAAAACATATACACGTCAAGCACTGTGATAATGTCAATCTGCAAATTCTAGTACACAGTTTGGAACAGATAATTTTTCAATGAATTGTTTCAAATTGACATTGCAAGTTTTGAATTGTAATGATAAAAGTACTATACATTTTTCTACACTTACGCGTGCAAAGCCCATCATTGTCCTCAAAGTCTGAACAACACACATTATAAATGGTTCCACTGTAATTACAATAAATACAAAAATGGAATTACAGTAATGGCTTTACAGCAAGCATCATCATTTCACTAAACACAAAAATACATACAAAAAATGTTAAAGCACAATTAGAAACTTAAACACAAATCTTATAGTCATGATGGATCTTTTAAAAGATAAATGTAGAAATTATCTTTTGTTATTATAAAGAGGCGTTTCGTATAGGCTTGGGAGTCTTGGTAATGTGTTCGAAATAGAAAACAATGAATTAAAGAACTGTCATAGCTAGGTGAAATTAAAATCAGTTAATTGTCATTATTTTAGGCCGAAAGTATATGTAAGACTGAAAAATGTCGGGCCTCAAAGTCCATTTTTTGGATCGACGTCTTTTCGATATGTCACTAAAGAAAGTTTCTAAAATCAGTCTGAAGAAGTATAAGTTAGTTATATTATAAATGGTGGCTTTATTATCGCAGTGGTAGTGCTGCAGCGATAAATGTATATTTTCGAAGGTAAAATTGTATATTTATTCCGAGGATTTTGTTTTCTCCACTTTACGTCTTAAATTTTAAGAATTATGAATTTCCGGGTATAAAGTGTAACGGTCAGGAGATTACTCTTTGGTCGCGCTATTGTAAATCGGGATTTTACTCCTTGAACATCATGGATTCTAACTCTACCAAACTCCCTTATATAAATCATATAGTGTATGACAAAAGAGCCTATTTCAATTTTGATGTTGTAGATAGTATATATTTCTCAATTAATCCGTTACGCTAAAGTATGTAACCACTATGAAAATTTTTTTCAACGACACAGATGTATAATTCGTAAGCTTCTAAATCAAGGCTTCGATAAAAGCAGATTAATAGTATTTATCGTGTAAATTTATTGGTCGGTATGCTATTTACTATTATCTTAATTTATGTAAATTCTAAAACCGAATGATTAACTCCCTCCATCGTAGTTTTGTCCTTAGCTATATTTGATATTACTGATTATTCGGATTTCGTTTGGTTTTGTGCTTTTCAAACCTTTTTTGAAATTATGGATTTCCTTTGTTTGGGTGGTAGTGCTGCTGATGAGGAATAAATTTCCGAAATGGCAATACAGCTCATTGAAATTATCACAGTTGAAGTTTAACATATGTGTTATGGTCTCATGTTTATTCACTCCATACTCTTTCGTAAAATATGCAGATTTCATTGATAAAAATTCAGTTTCAATAACCAATTTTATTGATTCTGGCTTCTTCTATTGAGCTTTGTGTATGGGTCACTTTGGTGTGACTTATACACTGAACGCTGAACAACAAAAATATTTTACCTGTTTGATGACAAATGCAATGTTTTGACAATATTTTGACAATATTATAGCTCATTTAACACAATCTTGGCACAAAGAAGCTATTGTTGGTCGTCATATTTATGGGAGGTTAATGCATCTTTAAACCTGGATTATCCCACCATTTCATTCATAAAATGCCCGTTCCAAGAATATGACGGCTTGCATAAAACAATGTAAAATGTTCTGTGTTGGGTGTGTGTTCTCGATACTGCCGTACGTCTTACGGATTTTCCTTACTGATTTCTCCATCTAATTGCGTTGTCTCATTTATTTTCTAAACCCACTCTCAAAAAGTGTTTATTTACTCACTTAGAAATTGTCTAAGAGAGTCTCGGGAGATAAGACTCTTGTGGTTACTCCTAGTACACCGGTTTCACTTGTAAATTCATCGAGTTATTTCGCTATCTTGTAACTGTTCTACTTCTAATGTTCTAATTCAACCATCCATTTAACCAGTGCACTTACTTGTAGAAATGAGTTAGCTATTAAATTATCTGAAAAAACTAATCGAATCTATTGTGCAAACTACTTTTGGGCTGGGAAAAATTCTATTGAAGTTTTAGATAAATTACAACCAATGAAAATACCAGTCTCACCTATTAACCTTTCGACAGTTATTATCTTCTACACTTTATACTACCCTTCCAAATAATTTGATTTAATTCAAATTTATAAAATGGTGTTTTAGATTTTATGGTCTTCAGTTCATTTCTTGTAATTAAAAGTAGGGGAGTAGCGATTTACCGAAGTTTCGATGAACCGTGATTTTTTTGTTCGGTTTGATTTTCGGTTCTTTAGACCCGTATTTCGATTCAGTTTCGGTCCGGAATGTTCAGTATGTTACAAACGATAGCTAACAACTCAACCGCAGACAAGCAGCGTAGTCAATGTAAATAACATATTTTCACTATAAACGTGCCTACTTACGAACCGTGAGGTAGGTGTATCGTTACACCCCTAATTAAAAGCAACGATTGTTCTCTAATATTAATTACACAAATCTTCGTTCAAAAAGGGATGATTTTGATTTTATTATATTACAAATTTCCCTTTTCTTGACCGCGACGTCCTACGGGTGTTTATTTTCTCAACTGGTAAGATTTGCACGCGCTTTACCTACTCTTATTGATTTTAATGAACGTAACCTTACTATCACAGCCAAACTTTTACAACAGGGTTACAGATTTCATAAATTCATGAATGCATTTCAGAAGTTTTATAATAGAAATGAGCATTTGATATCTAAATATGGCGTTATTTGGGGCATTTCTTATCCTCGGCTTTGCAGGAATGTTATTAAAATTTACCAAACCCTTCACATGTACCAGCAGACTAGGTAACTTGACCTAGCCGGCAGATTATCGGCGAGCATCCTTTGATCCATCCCTCAAAATTGCTTTTTGTCCTATTCTTTTCCTTTCAATATATATTCAATACCCAAGTTGCATAATAACCGGTAAATTTCGTTATGCTGTACACGTGTTTCAAGAAGTAAACTTTCATCAGCAGCATTAAATTCAAACAATATGGAAAGCCATAATCCAAACGTAGTAAAAAAAAGTACTCATTACCAAAAATATCGAAATAGTAGGCCAAATGTAGTACCAAGGACATCCACCGAGAACCATGCACGGAATGAAGCCTCAGTATTTAAAAAAAAGTTGGAATTCTAATAAAAACAGTTAATTTCTAGAAAATGTATGGTAATTTTGTCATTCAGACAAGTCCGACTATTGACCTGGTGAATACCCTTGGGTACCCCTGGTCCACAAGCAGTGGAATCGGCCCAATGATTTGAAAATACAATCAATACCACAGTTGCATAATAAACGGTAAATTGTGTTATACGTGTATACGTGTCTCATGGAGAAACCGAGATATAAAGTGAACCCTAATATTGTAAATGGATGTAAATCTCAAATGTGGACGTTAATATTTCAGGCGCTGATCTGAGTCGTATATGTTATCGTGCTCTTGACAATTATGTATCGTAAAATATCATCCCGTGAGCCAGAATATGAAGCACAGGGGCGAGTGAGCGCAGCGAACGAGCCCCAAGCTTCATATTCTGGCGAGCGGCATGATATTTTACAATACCTCAGCTGTCAAAAGCCCGATAACTTGTTTATCCTTTATTTTGTATTTTAGATTTGTAACTTTAGAACTGAGGTTTCAAATTCTCCCAAAGTCACGCGGGAAATTCAACATACACGTCATTATCGCCTTTTCAACAATTTTTAGCTGCATAAAACGTGTTTTGTAGTTTTTAATCATTTTATCACCAAACATTTTGTAACCGGATTAATATTTTAACCGAAATACTCGAAATCGTTTCGATTTTGAATGTTGCCGCAACCTTTAGTTGTTATGTTATTCTATCGTTCCTTGGAGATTTTATGACGACATAATGTGAAAACATGGAAGCTCTGCAGGATATATTAGTGACCTAGGTTCCGTAGTTTTTCTGATGTCTAGTTTATCTATTTGTGTTATTATGACTCTGTTTTGAATAGCGAATCGGAGAGAGAAAATGTAATAGATTTTTACGTTTATTAGATTTCGTGTGATCACTTGAAAAAAAGTTGGGAGAATCGCTAGATATATCCAGGTCAACATCCGATATATCCGGGTCAACCAGATACTGGTTTTGCGGAAGTACTCTACAGGCTTATATAACCAGAGGGAAGGATGATAATAACATACATAAGCGGACCATAACGATTTCCTGATTCGCTATACGGTTACGGTTACACGTCGACACTTCTAATTTGCTATATCAGAGACTTATCTTGCATTTTTAGCACTGGCAGAAATGTATTTTATCTTTTAAATAACACAGTACCGAAGTTACTTAAAATGAGATAAATAACAACTTTTTGAAATGCCATATCCTACATTTAACATTTTTGACAAACAAGAATAACTCTTTAATTCAGGTTGGCTTCTATGGAAACGTATTTAGGACATCTATGTGTTATTTATGTCGAAGTAAACCCGTATAATTTTGTCGATTTAATCACTTTTTTATATATTTTATGTCGATATAATTTATATTGATTTGTTTTAATCAATATCAGTTATCGACATTAAAAATGTCAACGTATTGCTATAGTATAAACAATTTCGATCAAACTAATTTGCAATATCGAAATAAAATATAGCGATCCTTTCCCAACAGAAGTCGTTGTCGATGTATCCTATTTTGATAACTGAATAAGGAGCCATGTCAACATAACTTTTGAAGAAATTGTTCAGAGTCGTGGGAAGAATAAGCAGTACAGGTACGGTTGGTTAATGGAAACAGGTTTCGCTTTACAGGTAAGATTGATAGATTATCATTTGTATAGCATAATAGATGTTGGTGCTGCAGGAATGCCATCTTCGCCTAGGGTTACTATCAGCCATGAAGATCAGATAACCCTAGTGGAGATGCCTGAGTCTATCACACCCTTCGAGGCATTATATATTCCGTGATCTACTTAACCCTTTCCTCCAAAGGAACCCTATAATTCTCCCTGAGAGAATATATTTTCAAAACAATTTGAAAAGTCATTATTTACAAGTTGATCAATTTGACAACTTTTGCTCTAAATTCAGATCAAACCCAATAAAGTCTATGGGTCTATTAAAGCTGACCGGCCAGATCGTTTAAATATGGTGCTACATTAAAAGTAGACCACAGTAACGTGAATTTAAGTCAAGTTTGACCATAAAATAAACAGTAAATGAATAGTCTAGGAAGTCCAAACTGGTCAAAATATAGTCTATATTAGTCCTATACTATATTTAGCTGAATTTGATACCAGTAATCTGATGGTTGCAATTTATATTATTTAAGTTAATTAATATTGAAGGCAACTCGTCAAGTTGGATGTTTCTGATAGTTTTATTTACGTTTGAAAATAACAATGTAATTAAAACGCTAGCTTCGTGACCAATTCAATGCCATGGGAAATCATGCACATTTGATGGAATGTTAAATTTACCTCATTCTGTATCTAAGTATTTCTATGAAAATGGGTAACTGTTAATTTGATAGAGATATGAGATAGTAAAAAGGGTCATATATCATTGAGATGACATACTATTTTTGTATAAAAAGGTTATAAACTTACAGAACACTAACTTAAATCGTTTTTTGAAAAAAAATACATAAACTGGAATTGGCACTGGGAAAGTTATTAAAGTGAAGTGAAATATTTTGTTCAATGTATTGATTTTTTTAATATATCGATAACTTTTTAAAAGTTGAATTTGGAAAAGCAAAATTCAAACATTCTTTATCTTTTTTAGATCTAAAAACGTAATTTTTTGTAAATTATTTTAAAATAATCATGCGTATATGTTTATGTTGACTCTTGGTAGTTCTCATGAAAAAAAAGTTTTGACTTGAAAATCTCAGAAGCGATCATAAGCATACATTTGTACATGGGTCGGATATTTTGGGATTGTCCAATTAAAACTGGATATCTTCTGTGCCTACCCTGTTCGATATAATGCCGATTCATAATGATTTTTTGCTCCGCGTTCGTACCTTAAGCATATCATAACTTTCCTGCTATTCAAAATTCCTATAGTAATTAATGTCCGTCGTTGTCTTGACTATGTGTTTTGTGGTGTCGCTTGGTGGGATGTTTTGTTGGAGTTAACAATCATTGTAGGAGTTCCCTGTAATCTCTTTTCTTAGAATTTAGGCTTCTTCGTTCGATATACCAACGAAAAACACTCCACTAGACAATTTATTTCTAATTATGAGAATTAACAAAACAAATTTTGAAAGCAACATACTGCAAATATTTGCCATTTTTCCAGAAAGTTCCATAAGCAGTTGCAGGAGATTATAATTATGTTTAGAAATTAAGGCGCTGAAAATTGGTCTTTTGTACGAAATCATGAGAAAATCATGTTAAAAGATATGTGATCTAAACTATTCTAGACATTAAAAGTATGTAAAGTATTGGAAAATCTATAACAGAACAATCCTGCTTTGTATTTATAAGAAATTGATGATTTCATTATATGCAATTATATGAACCAATACTTGATGTCAAATTTAGCTGTTCCGCGTTAAGGATTACACTCCATGTTCAAAATACTCGAATGCAGGGTGTGGTACTGGTATAGTCACTTTTTATGGCATAGGTACTTGATACTTGGTATATGACTTCTTTATGACTAGTCTGGTGCCGAGGAGTAGGATCCTATGACCTCGAACCTTTCCTAACCACTTTAAGAAAAAACGTTAACTTGGGTCGTGAAAGCGACTTGATACTTGTTGAAACTTGGTAAATGACTTCCTTTTGATGCGTCGAAGGATGATGATGTTACGACCTTTACCTCTGCCGAACCCCCCCCCCCTCCCCCAAAGAAAAAGAAAAGAAAAATAACCAGGGGTATTAAAGTCACACTTTGAGGAATAGGTACTTGATACATGGTATGTGACTTCCTGAAGGGGTGCTATGATCTTGATTTTGGCCCTAGGCTAATTTAAGGAAAAAAACTGGGCTGTTGAACCCACTATCTTAAATTTAAGCTATCCCCAATTATTTAGCCGGCACAGGTAAGATTCTACACATTGAGAATTATTACCTGTGTAAATAATTCATTCTAATGTAACCTTGTATTTAACGTCAATATTGATACGATGACGTCAAAATTTTTATGGCATCAATTACATGATTGATGGTGGGAATTTTATAAAGTATGCGCACTTTTATGTTACGGAATTTTAAAATAGAGTTTTAAAGTCTTTTACAGTTACATTAAAACCGGAAAACAAGAGTATCATCAGGTGCTTCTGAGGGGTTAGAATGATCTGCTAATTGAGACATTACATGGGTAGACGATTCCAAAGAATATTAATTATTATAAAAAATTGATAAATTTGTATGGTTTGTAAGTTACGTAAAGCACGTTTTGAGGTAATATTGCAGTATTTCGTAGGAAAGGGGGTGTCTAAAAAGTGGTACGCGCTCATCTTGTATACCCCTTTTCTTACGAAAGATTACAATTCAATTTATACACTCGAAACGTGATTTTATTATAACAAAAATACACTCCTTTCCATCAATCGATAAAAAATGGTTAGTGCCAAATACAAATTGTTAACATCCATGTCAATATTTATGTCAATTTTCAGCTTACAAAATGCCAAAAGTTGAAGATTCCTATCCTAGTGACAATACGTCAAGGGATGCTTTAATAAAGTATTACTTCAAACAGTCGTACACTGGAAAGATGGTATGTGACTTTTTTGCCATCTACTCATGGTATTGAACTTTGTGAAGATCATTTGAGAAGGATAAAAAGAACGCTAAATCTACGACGTGTAAATTGTCCCATTGAGACAGTCGTGTCTTTTTTCCACCAACAACACAAATCTCGGTTACAAAGCAATGCATAGGTTATTGAACATTAAGTACGGAATAAGAGTCTCACAAGAAATTGTCAGAAGAGTACAAATTGCCCTAGATCCTATTAGCGTAGAGGCAAGATCCCGTACCAGACTCAGAAGACGAATGTATACGTCGAGTGGACCTAACTTTTCAATTCACATAGATGGTTATGTCAAGTTATTATCATATGGAATAAGTATACATGGATCGATGGATGGGATTCCCAGGAAAATTTTGTGGCTGACGGCCAGTTTTTCTAACAAGAATCCTAAACTTATTGCAAAACTGTACATATTATGTCAAAAAATACAAGCGAGTACCACGAGTTATTCGTGCTGATGCGGGCATTGAGAATGTAATAGTGAGGCTAATACAGCTTTCATTACCTTATACGTTTAGATTTTATCTGCACTGAAGAGACATAAGTTGTCGAAATGCGCATATGCAGAAAATAAATGCACAGTAACTTCGGTGTTTAGTTACTTATACAGATATTGATCGACAGTCAGGAACCAAAAGCTTCATTACGAGCTACTTCCATTCGACGAATCGATCGTTTTTGGCGAAAATTCCGCTCGTGGTGTATTCAGTTTTGGAAAAGCCTTTTTCGAAGGATGCAGAATGCTGACATACTTTTTGATACTGATCCAGTACATATTGAATGTATTAAGTTTTGCTTTATTCCCCCGATTAAAAAAGAATTGGATACTTTTGTTCATAGTTATGGGACTCGCATAGAATTCGAAGTCAACGGATCTCGGACAACATCACTGGAATCCCGAACATGTTATATGATCACACAGAAGTTTTTGGAGCACGGGATTGTTCATTTAGACTGAAATATAGTATTGCCGAAATAGACACTGTATCTGATGTGTATGCAATGGAATATCCTAGGTTCTGTTGCAGAGATGAGTTTGTTGAAGTAACTGAATCGTTGATTGAGACAAGAATAAACGATTTCCCTTTTCGTAGCAGTATATATAGAAGATGCACTTGTGTTGTATTATCATCTACCAGTGACATTAGATACCATGTTCTCAAGGATGTTATCTCTTTAAACAGATTTTTTTCAGTAAGTTTTCAAACTATCTAGTAAACTGTATAAACTACCCAATTGAACTGTTAATTGTTTTGAATTTCAACTATCTACTGCCTAGTGCTAAATTGCCATGTTTCTACCATGACTGGTCAAAAGAATATTCATGAAAATTTATTAGGTAGGAAAACTTACTTGAAGAGACACAAATTGGGACAAGTTGAATGCAACCGATTAAAATAAGGGACCGGACAATATTAATCGGTTAGTTGGGACCAGTATAGAAGCCCATGGGACAAGTGATTTTTTTCATGCTTGTTTATACATGGGACACTCACTATTTTTAGATAAAAAAGTAGCAGAAAATTTCAGAAGAAAATATAAAAGTACAGGCAAATAAAAAGCAAGACTTGTTTCAGTATTATTATCATGATAATGCACTTTTATTATTAGAGGTTTGTAGTATTAAAGCACATTGACATGTACAATATGTATAACAACTTTGAAATATCTGAACATTAAACAACAATTATACTTAAACTATCTTAAATTTTTATTATGCACATGGGACATACACTTTTTTAAAATAAGAGACCATGGGACATTTTTTTCAATTGTCTGTGATTACTCACACCGGTCCCAACTAGCTAATTAATATTGCCCGGTCCCTAATACAGTGTCATCTTTGGACATCAGTTTTCAGGTAAAACGCTAAAATGATCATTAAACTTTTTAAAAATAAACTTTACCTGTTTTTTCTTGTGAAGCATAAACGTTCTTTTATATACAAAAAGAAAACTTTTTGACATGAAATCTAAACTAAAGGCTCAACTGAGCCTGTATTTTGAACAATTCAACACAGCGCCCAGTGTTAAAATTTTGTCCCTCCCTGTGGCTATCTTGGATTGGGTACGGACCCAAGCGACACAAATTTTAAAGAGGACCATCTAAAGAATATTGTAGCCATGTTTGATTTCAATTGGCCAAGTTGTTCCAGAGAAGAACATTTTTAAATGTTTTCCCCATAGGCCCCAATGGTAAACTATGGTAAGGTCCCCCCTGGCGGCTATCTTTGATGAGGTACAAATATAAGCGACACATTTTTTTAACCGAAGGGGCCACCAAAAGACTATTATGAATAAGTTTAGTTTAAAATGGCCCAGTGGTTGTAGATGAAAATTTTTTATATTTTCCAATATGGTCCAATGTTAAACTTCGGTCCCCGCTGAAGGCCATCTTGGATCGGGTACGGACACAACCGACACAATGAGGAACGGACATGAGTGGCGCAATTTTTGAAGGGGGTCACACAAGGAGTATTGTGACCAAGTTTGGGTTGAGCTGGCCTAGTGGTTTCAGAGGAGACTATCTTTGAATTAACAGTTTACGGACGACGTAGGGACGGACGACGGACGCAAAATGATGGCAAAAGCTCACCCTGGCATAGGCAAGTGAGTTTAACAAACTTGATATGACAAATTATTAGAGTGAAATGACCCAATACACTTCTGCTTTCCGCAATCCGATTTTTCAATCGGCAACCTAATTATTTTTTTTTTGAACGAATGAATAAAGTTTTGTTAATTTTTCAACAGACAAAAGACGAAAATAATTTTTATATTCTCGTAACGGCAAGAAAGTCGAGGCTTAAAGAAAATTTTGTAAGAAAATGGATGCAATATTTTTTTTATTGTTTAAGTCAAATAGACGTCTTTTTGTAAAAAAAAAATGTCATGCAGAAAAAGAAGAGGTAAATTTTGTTAATATAGTAAGTGAGAACCGAACCGTCAATCCAAAACGAACAATCCAAGGACAATGGCAACATTAGAAACAAAATAAGAGAAAAAAAAACAGACACAACATGGGTACGGCACAGGAAAGAAAAATTAGGGTATCGCGTCAATTTGAAGTACAAACATGTGATAAAAGATGACATTGTTCAAGCGCCTTCAGTGGGTTGCAGTTTGTGTCCCCGTGAAGCAAGTTGTCATTTTTAACTTCGAATAGTATATTTCGAACCGGTGTAATCTAAAGGGAATGCTGTATGTCATGGTTATCTACTATAGCCTGGTTAGTGGTTGGTCATGAAAAACCTGCTTGTCGTCGACCAATCACACAAAAGTTACATTTGTATGTACTATGAAAGTACTACACATGAGTTTCAGTTTTTTAATTTTCGGATTCAATTTCACTTTATATTTAACTATGCTTACTCTTATTCCCCACCCCCAGCCACCAGAATGGTTTTCCTCATAAACAACAGCTTCTCTAAAGTGTATATATTCCTTCTCACTATTCACTGAAGGCTCCATTTAAATATATGGCTAGGTTGTTAATCCTTTGCAATATTTCAAATCACATTGCATTGATCTAAATTACTAGTAATTTATGTTTTTCGAGTCGAAAGAAAACCGAATTATCAGACAAAATGGATACTCTGGAGGCACAACTTACATTAAAGGCCAACAAAAAACTACAAAAGAAACACAGGGAATAAAACTAACGTGCAAAACTAAAGTGAAATAAACATCACAATTTCCCGATAAGGAGAGTACACGGGTCATATGAAAGGGTAAGATGAGGTGAAAAGCTACCCGATGCTTCTTGTAACACTCGTTCATAGCATTATTGAGAAACAAGATATTTTATAAAGGGGTCAGCTGGAAATAAAGCTGTGAAACCTTTGTAGACCTTTCCACAATCTCTAAATCATTTTCAGTGATAACTACATAACGAAACATACTTAGGTAATCAAGATTACAAAGTTCGCGTCATATGTATCTGTATCTGTATGACAATCTTGACCTCCTATCTAGGAAAACCCTTAATAAAACATGCAGTCAAATAAAGGAGGCATCACGGCACTCTGTATCGGAAAAGATTACTGTAGTGTCAGCCTAGCCATCCCCTACATGATTAGTCAGAACTTCAAGCCAGAGTGATAGCCAGTCACACTTATCCACATGCCAAGTGCACTATTTCCGTTACCGCCCAACTTACAACCAGCCACCACCAGTTGCTTATAAATAACTAAATACCGAAGTCACTGTGAATTTACTTGTATATGCGCAATTCGACAACTTATGTCTCATCAGTGCAGATAAAATCTAAACGTTTGGAAGACCATAAACTCAAAGATGTTTAAAAACAGACAGAGAACAAATAACCAAAAATATCTAAATTTAAAGCCAAAATCAGCTAAGGACAGAGCTTTGCATGAGGGAGATACTCCTTAGTTTTCAATAAAATTTACAAAATTTTAGATATTGGAAGGTTTAAAAAAATAATCGGTTTTCGGGTCAGCACCGAAGTACTGACTACTGGGCTGGTGAATATCCTCGGGGACTAACAGTCCACCAGCAGTGGCATCGACCCAGTGGTAACAAATAACTAAATACTTATAAATATTTACTACGAAAAAATATTAATATTTAATACGAAAATTAAGAGAAGGGAGAATACTTACAAGTGTAAAGATACGACTAGCTACCTCTGGATGCCTGACAAATATCAAGACAGTGAGCAGGTACTGGTTAAGACAACAATTATATCCTTGTCGATATCCGCTGTATTGAAAGGTAGAGGAAAGTCAAAAACCCATGGTCTGGACATCGAACAGAAACCACCACACCATCTGGGGGACAGCCACAACCCACAAACTTCAGAAAAATCTGAGAGGTATGCCAAACGTAACACATACATTAAGGGAATATTTACAAATTTATCATTCTTCCAAATGGCTATATCAGCATACAGAGCGCTTCAACAAGTCATATCCCTTTGACCCGGATATATCAGAAGTTGACCTGGATATATCAAGCGATTCTCCCAACGTTTCAAGGGCAAACACATTTTATGGAATCAAGCGGATAGAAATAAGCATTTATTACATTTACTCTTTCCGACTAGGTATTAAAAACAGAATCATAACTACACCATTAAATAAACCAGACGTCAGAAAAATTACAGAAACTGGTTTGCTGAAATATCCAGCAGAGATTCAATGTTTGAAATTATGACGTCATAAATACTCCTAGCAACGATAGAATATCGTCGGAATTCCCCGTGCAACTTTGGGAGAATTTGAACCCCCAGTTCAATAATTACACATTTACTACGAAAAATAAAGGATGAGAAACAAGTTATTGGGCGTTTGACATGCATGTATCGTAAATTTTTATCCTTTCCAATGATTATTTCAGGATCCAAAGAGCTTCAGCAAAAGTCATATCCGTTTGACCCGGATATATGAAAAGTTGAACAGAAAATATCAGGCAGTTCGCCCAACATTTCAATGGCAAAAACTTTTATTCAAGTTTTCACATGAAATCAAACGGAAATAATCCACAAAAGAGCTCAGAAGTGAGGAAATTCATGAAGGAGACTATCATTAGGTTGATAGATTCTGAACAATTGGAATGGACATTACATATAGAAAAATTGAAATGTCTTTTGATTTTCAAAATTTATACAAGGCTCATATAAGAAGGTGATTACAGTACAATAACCCGTACACATGAATTTTCTCACTTATGAGCTTATTTGTGGATTATTTCTGTTTAAATTTATGTAAAAACTTGAATAAAAGTTTTTTATTTCTAAAATGTTCGGATAATTGCTTGATATATATACGTTTCTACGTCCGCGTCCGCGTCCGCATTTTGGTGTATATCTGAGTATTTATGCAGGATGATCATCAGACTTAGTGTTCAAATGCATTTTAGGCTGACTGACAGTCTCCAAGAAAATTAGCTCGCTTTGAGTGTCTCGCATGTAATGTCTTTGGTCTTCTGTCTTCTGGTATTCTTGCTTTTGCCTTGTGTCTGGACTTTCATATATGTAATATTCTGCTTTGTTCCTTCGGCATTGTACTGTCGTTGTTTTTTACCTATATTTTCTGCTTGAATAACCAACATTCAAATTTACATCTTAGTTTATAGCTTAGTTATTGTACATGCTGGGAACATCTAACCTTGCACATGCATGCATCTCTGATGGTAGGTCAGCATCCATGCAATATTAAGTCACTTTGACCTGTATTTTCCACTTCAGTGACCAACATTGAAGTTTACGTCCGAGTTCAAGTCTCTGTCACTGTACATGGTGGAAACATCTAACCTTGTATATACATGCATCTCCGATGGTAGGTCACTTCACCTCCATGTTCCCCCGAATTGACTTATATTCAAATATATGGTTAAGTTCATATCTCAGTCACTTTACATGGTGTGAGCATTTAACCTTTATATACAGTGGGATCTGTCTACACCGAACCCCTGTTTGTTCGGTTTAGACAGGTGTTCGGTTTGAACAGGTTCAGAATATATAGAAATTGACAGAAAGGGACCTTCTATTGTGTTTGGTTTAGATAGGTTTTCGGTTTAGTAGTGGTTTGATTTAGACAGGTTTCACTGTATACTAGTATGCATCTCTGATGGTAGGTCAGAATCCAGGAAAAATTATGTCACTTTGACCTACATTTTTTCTCTCATCGATTTATATTCAAATATTTCTTAAAGTTGATATCTCAGGCACTGTACATGGTGGGAACATCTAACCTTTCATACATGTATCTCTGAAGGCAGGTCAGCATCCAGTCCTAAGATAGGTCCTTTGACCTATATTTTGCGCTTCAGTGACCTATGTTCAAGTCTACGTCTGATTTTTAATCTCAGTCACTATATATTACTTAAAAGCCAGTAAAGCCAAAACCAATTTTGATATCTTGGAATATAACAGTCAAAGGGGTTAAGCATCAATTTCGAATTATATGTCGTAACGACTCCTGGTGAGGACAGGTTGGTTTGTTTTCTCTGCTATGTGAAAATCCAATGTAATCCATTCTTGTCAATAGGGACTGTCAGTCTCTTTCTACTTTCACTTTCAAAAGTAAGTGAGAACCGAATCGTCAGTCTAAAACGAACAGTCCCAGGACAATGGCAACGTCAGAAAAACAAAGAAACAAAGACACACATATATACAAAATGAACAACACGGACCCAATAAAAAAACCATGGGTGAGATCAGGTGCACCGGTAAGAGTAAGCATCTCCTGCTTTTTATAAGACACCCGCCGTGTTGAACATGTCAACTCCGGTATCAAAGTCAAATCCGGTAGAGGAGAAACAAACTTTAGTGGCAAAGAAAAAGATCTGTTGTCATCTGGGAAACAGATATCCCATTGCGGTCCACAAGATCGTGATTTCGACCGTAAAACTTCTGTAGTGATGACCTCAAGTTATGGACAACATACCCTTGCTTAAGTAGCCTATTGGTAAGCAACCGAGCTCTATCAAGGTAGTCACTGTATCGACCACAGGCCTTTGAGTAGCGAATGAGTTGGGAGATGTAAACTCCATATGCCGGTGCTTTTGGAATGTTGCTACAAATAAAAGGAAAGTTGACTATTGGAAAAGTGAAGTCATCGCGTTTGTCATATAGCTTAGTATACCTCTGTCGTCAATTTCAAGATAAAGGTCAAGAAACCAGTCTGATGTGGAAGTATCTGTAGTATCTTTAATTTGGAGCTCTTTTGGAAAAATAAGATGAAGAAAATCACCAAAGCGAGGGTTGTTTAGTGATAAAATATCATCTATATAACGGAAGCTGAAATTAAAGGACTGGGCCAGTTTTTTTCTTTATTTTGAAGAAGCCCTTCGATGAATTCAGCTCAATATGAGTGGAGAAACAAATCGGCTAAAAAAGTTGCACAGTTTGTGCCCATTGGCATTACGATAGTCTGTTGAAAAACAAGTCCTCCAAACTGGACAAATATATTATTGATCTGAAACTAACATTTTAATCACTTCTTCCTCTGTATATTTTTCTGTGATTCTGCTTCGTATTTCACTAAGTAGGCTTGTTCTATGCCTATAACAATATACTTATATCTTCGTTCGTTTATGTCCGGAACTCTAATATATAATGCTCTGAAACAGTCATCCGAATTTCTCACTTCCGGGACAAACTTCACTCGACGTTTCTGGGAAAACTCGTTGTTTTGTTTTATTCCATTCTGTTTAATGTTATAAAGTGTATAATTCTTACAGAATAATATATTCTGGTTCAGAAAAAATGAATTCCATGCTTAATTAGAACTGTGAACCAAAATTCCAACAATTCCTCATAGTACTACGTAGGCAAAAGGGGAATGTACACGTTTTTGGCATTTATGTTCCGGTATTCCATGGATTTTGTGATCGTTGCAGGAAATGCAAACACTGTCTATGTCACCGCGATGAGTGCATTCAGTAGGCATTTTATGTACGTATATATTATCTTCTGCTTGTTCTGACATGCATGTATCGTCAATATCAGGCCGTGAGTCAGAATATGAAGCTTTTGGTAGAGTGAGCGATAGCGAAGGAGATCCAAAGCTTCATATTCTGGAATCTGGGATGATATGTATATGTTATCGGGCTTCTGACATGCACGTATCGTTAAGTATGAGCCGGTGAGTCAGAATATGAGGTTTCATATTCTAGCGAGCGTGATATATTCAGGTCAACTACTCATATATCCGGGTCAAACGGATATGACTTTTGCTGAAGCCCTCTGGATGCTGATATAATCATTGTTAATGATGCTAATTTACGATACATGCATTTTAAAAGCCCGATAACTTGTTTATCATATTTTATCGTTGCTAGAAGTATTTATGACGTCATAATTTCAAAATATGGAATCTGTGCTGGATATATCAGCGAACCAGTTTTTGTATTTTTTCTGGAGTCTGGTTTATCTAATTGTGTAGTTATGACTCTGTTTTAAATACCTATTCGGAAAGAGTAAATTTAATAAATGCTTATTTCTATACGTTTGATTGCATGTGAAAACTTAGAAAAATGTTTGCCTTTGACAGGTTTGGAGAATCGCTTGATATATCCCGGTCAACTTCTGATATATCCGGGTCAACCGGATATGACTTGTTGAAGCGCTCTGCATGCTCATATGGGGAAGAATGATAAATTTGTAAATATTCCCTTAATGTATGTTTAACGTTTGGCATACCTCTCAGAATTTTCTGATGTCTGTGGGTGGTGGCTCTCCCCCAGATGGCGCGGTGGTTTTTTTTCCGAGGTCCAGACCATGGACTTTTGACTTTTCTCCACCTTTCTATACAGCAGATTTAGGTTAGGATACAATTGTTGTCCTAACCAGATCCTGCTCACTGCCTCGATATTTGTCAGGCATTAAAATGTAGCTAGTCGTAACATCACACTTGTAATAGGAAAAAGAAGGGAAACGGGGAATGTGTCAAAGAGACAACGACCCAAAGGGGGGTAATGATAATTATAATAACAAGTATTCTTTCTTCCCTTTATTTTCCTTGTATATATTTGGGAGCAACTGTTGGTGGCTGATGGAAAGTTAGGCGGTAATGGTAATAGTGCACTTGGCATGTGAGGAAGTGTAACTGGCTATCACTCTGGCTTGAAGTTCTGACTTGTCAGGTAGGGGCTTGCTAGCCTGACACTAGAGTTATCTGTTCCGATACAGAGTGCCGTGATGCCTCCTTTGTTTGACTTTATGTTTTATTGAAGGTTCTCCTAGAAAAGATTGGCATACAGATACAGATAGATAACGAGGCGAACTTTGTGATCTTGATAATCTTTTTTACAAAAGGATATGGAGTAAATGAACATGAGACCACAACACATATGTTAACTCTAACTGGAAGAATTTTAATGAGCTGTATGGCCATTTCGGAAATTTATTCCTCATCAGCAGCACTAGAACCCAAACATAGGAAATCCATAATATCAAAAAATGTTTAAAATGCATAAAACCAAACGAAATCTGAATAATCAGTTATATCAAATAAAGCTAAGGATAAAACTACGATGGAGGGAGTTAAACTTAGTTTTAGGATTTACATAAATTTAAATAATAGTAATTTAACAAAGTGTACACATGAAAAATAATCTCATGTACAAGTACATCATATCTAAGAAAAATAAAGAGCATACATCTCAACACGGGAAATTGTTTTACCAACTTCACACTGCATTAAAAGACAAACTCCTGTATTAAATATTTTACGAAAGGATATGGAGTAAATGAACATTAGACCATAACACATATGTTAACTTCAACTGGAAAATTTTAATGAGCCGTATGACCATTTCGGAAATTAATTCCTCATCAGCAGCACTAGAACCCAAACATAGGAAATCCATAATATCAAAAAATGTTTAAAATGCATAAAACGAAACTATTCGTTTTTAATTTTTTTGTTTTTTTGTTTTTGTTTTTTGTTTTTTTTTGCATATTTAAACATTTATTGAAATTGTGGATTTCCTATGTTTTGGTTCTAGTGCTGCTTATGAGGAATTTATTTCCAAAATGCCAATACAGCTCATTAAAATTAATTACAGTTGGAGTTAACATATATGTTATGGTCTCATGTTCATCTACTCCATATCCTTACATGACTTATATATAAGTCAGAACTACCAAGAGTCAACATGAACATATACGTAAGATCAATTCAAAATCTTTTACAAAAATATACTTTTAAGGTGTAAAGAAGATTCAGAATGTTTGAATTTTTCGAATTCAACTTTATCATACAAATTTATCAATATATTCAAATAAATATCAATTAATTGAACAAATTATATTTCACGTTACTTTAGTAACCTTCCAAGTGCCAGTCCAGTATATATTTTTTTCTAAAAATTTAAGTCAGTGTTATGTAAGTTTATAACCCTTTTCTACAAAAAATATTATGTTATCTCAATGATACTATTTTTACTATCTCATATCTCTATCAAATTAACAGTTACCAATTTTCATCGAAATACATTGTAAATAAATACAGAATGAGGTAAGTTTAACATTCCATCAAATGTGCATGATTTCCCATGGCATTTAATTGACCAAGAAGAAGCTAGCCTTTTAATTACCATTGTTATTTTCAAACGTAAATAAAACTATTAGATGGCATTCCCTTCAATTTATTAATTAACTTAAATAATATAAATTGCAAAAATCAGGTTACTGGTAACAAATTCAGCTTAAAATAGTATAGGACTAAAATAGACTATATTCTTACCACTTTGACCCACCTAGACTTTTCATTCACTACTTTACGTCTGAACTTGACTTAAATTCATGTAACTGTGGTCTACTGTAGCACCATATTGAAACGGTCTGGCTGGTCAGCTTTAATAGACCAATAGACTTGTTGGTTTTGGTCTGATTTCAGAGCAAAAGTTGTTAAATTAATCAACTTGTAAATAATGACTTTTCAAATTGTTTTGAAAATATGTTCACTCACGGGGGATTATAAGGTTCCTTTGAAGGAAATGGTAAGGTAGATCACGGAATATATAATGTCTCGAAGAGTGTGATAGACTCAAGCATCTCCACTAGGGTTATCTGATCTTCATGGCAGATCGTAACCCTAGGAATTAAGATGGCATTCCTGCAGCATCAACATGTATAATGGTCTATCAATCTTACCTGTTATTTAACGAAACCTGTTCTTCCCGTCAACCAACTCTTCCTGCACTGCATATTTTTCCAACGAATCTGAACAATTACCCAAAAAGTTATGTTCACATGGCTCCTTATTCAGTTTTAATCGAAATTGGATACATCGACAACGAGTTTTGTTTTAAAGAATCGCTATATTTATTTCGATATTGCAAATAAGTTTGATTGAAATTGTTCATACTTTAGCAATACGTTGATTTTTTTTATGTTGATAACTGATATTAATTATAACAAATCAATATAATTTATATCTACATAAGATATATATCGCCATTTTATATTTATATCGATATAATGTATATCAATATATATCATTTATCTAAACATTACGACATGAATTATGTCGTAAAATTGATTTTTATTACAATTTATTGCAGTTTTTTAAATCGAGTTTTTGCGAAAAAAGTGATTCAATCGACAAAATTATACTGGTTTATGTCGACATAAATAACACATAGATGTCCTAAATACGTTTCCATAGGCTTCCTTTTTTATCGACAAAGCTTGTCGATTTAGTATTTATATACTTATGATGAACATAATTATGTAAATGTTCCTGTTACTAATATCATGTTCCTAGTAGTCACTTCAATTCTGCAAATGGATCTTGCATCAAGCAAGGGATGGAGAAAGATGGGTGTTCATGCAAAGTACTTACCATATTGACACATGAGTTTTATATTCCAACGGATTTATTAGATTGGAATATAAAAATACTTACCCAACCCAGTACTAATAGTAGGGTAGCGAGCTATCGATTTTAAAAGATTTCATGTCCTTGAATCACATACGGCTGAATTATATATCAATGGAAAGCTCTTTGAAGGCTGCTTCGAATGAGGGATGTCGTACAATTGCCAAGAGGTCAGGATTTCCGGAAAATGAGGTCAAAGGTCAATAGCAGAAATATCAGAAATACAAATATAAAAAGATTGGTCACTTATTTTCCCTTGCAGTTGATTTTGACCAAAAAAAAGTGATTAATACATTTGTTTATCAATAACAAAACAAAAAACAAAAACAAAACACATCAGTGATATCATTTAACTTTTGAAATGTCCGGAAGTAACGCAATTTTGAGGTTTTCGTTATAATAGTGCATTTTTGAAAATCAATATGTACCTAAGTTATGTATGACCTTGACATTTACAGTATAAGATTTTATTATCAAAATGCAAAAACTTTGTTGAGCATAGATTGAAATTATTTTCTAGAACATAAGTTCTTGAGAAACATCTTTCAGTAGCTACTTAAATGACGTTTTCCATCAGGGGCGAATGCTATGATATGTTGGTCTTTTCTCTTGTGTTTTTCTGAGGTTCAAAATCAATCAGAATAATTCATGCCAAAAGGATAAAATCTAGATATCAGTAGTCTCATTATTATCATTTTCAGGTTTTCTGTGATGAGTATTGGCGTTTTGACATAACCCACTTGCTTCACAAGGACATAGATCAATCCACGATAAGTTTTGTTCAAAGCAAACACCTCCATTCAAGCAGACGGATTTTCCTTTGAGTGTACAAACTAAATCTTGCAAAAAATCTGATGATATCTGACCTTCAAGCATTATTGGAACCAATCCGTTTTTGTCTTACCATCCAAAATTCGTTGGTAATTTGTGCGGAGGTTTTAATAAATGTGAGGACATCCATATATACGTTTGGAGTGTAACTCTTAGCACATGCTGTTTGAAGGTTCCCCCACAAGGAGGGAGTTTTGCAAGATTTGGGCCCTTAAGTGTTGCTACTTTGACCCTCAACTTATTCAAATCTGAATGGTCTGCCTTTACTTTACCGTTTATATCATATAAATGCGCAACAAGTTTCCGACAAGCATCAACAGAATCATCATTGTCACAATTTGCAAGTATGACCAGATTAGAAAAGACATTTGGAGTTGACTTAATAAATTGTCCGTTTTCCGATGCAAAACATTGACGATGTTGTGCTGCATCCTGTTAACGCGTGTACCACTGGTATGATTTTGCATGATGAGGATTGGGTCAATACTTTTGCATAGTTCATGAACAGGAATGAAGCGACGACCGTCTTTTGTATTGGTGATGGCACCTGTTTTAAACCAGAAACTCTCGATTATTTGCCATTAGAGGATAATATTGAATGCAGAGTAATAAAACGTCTATGTAGGGTGAGCTGATGATGATTCTGTCTTTTTCTGCATTAACCTGGACTGTTTGTCGGCAAACAGTGCATGTAAAATCATGCGTGTGCCAAATGTCTTGATTGTCTTAACATAGTTTTGTCTTTTTCTAGTTTACCCTGCAATTAATTTGATGAATAGGTCTTATATTAGAAAGATGGTCAGCTAAGTGAAATAAATACATCTGAAGTAGGTTAGTTAAAGAAAAAGTTTTCTTCCGTAGAAGACAGGGTCGCGTGAAGCTGTCTTACATGTTCAATCCAACACTCTGATTTGTTCGACGTCATAATTGTTACCATCATAAACTCTGTGAATTAATGGACGTCACAGTTGAAAAATCCACAAGGAATGACAAATTTTTATTTCCTTCAGTTTTTTCATAGTATTTTACAGAAGAAATAGGTTCTTACATTCGACTAAAATCAAAGATCGGAATATCTTCCACTTGTTCGTCTTTCTCCCTCGTTACACTCGGGAAAAGACGGAATTTCTCACATTCGTGGAAAATATCCCTTATCTTTAATGTGGTCTCGTATAAGATCCTATTATTCTTATCGACAAAGAGATCGTCAGGGATGTCAGAAATAAGAGATTGAAAGGCTAACTCGTGATCATTACTACTGACTTCATCTAAAGTTTCTTGTTTTACCTACCTATTTTAACAGATAATTTGTAATACAACCATTATGGTATACAGCTTAATTAAAAAAACTGGGATCGTTGAGAATTTTAAAACAGACGAGTCATTTTTCTGCACTGCCGAAACTTTCAAGCCGATGACATAAAAATTTTGTGCAGCTTACGATCGTTTTTATATGTTTTTCTTCAACAAAAGAAATACGCTTCTGAACTAATTATCTGTATTTGAATTTCCACTGGAACGCCGCATTCAGTAGACGGGACATGCTCTTTTGTTTCAGATTCTGAAACACTGCAGTTTCGTTTACTTGTGTACGATTTACTAGTATGGCATGAACAATAATATCAAATTCTGGTTTCATCAAGTCAATTAATTCACTTAAAGGTCTAGAATACACTTCATCTCTTCTAGTGTTCATGTAGCTTTACATTTTTATTTCTCGTAAGTAATAAAGGGTCGCCTTGATTACTTTGACAAACATTACATTTGTTCAAGTTTGTTTCTGCCTTTCTCCTTTTGGGACTTGTTGACTTAGTTTTATTGGACTATAGCCCTTTCAAACTAGAAGCTCAGAGACTGAGCCTGTATCGCTCACCTGACAAAATGCTTCTATGCCATGCATGACCAAAAAAAATGTATTATACCAATGAGGTCTAATGTAAAGCTATGTTTTCCATTGGCACAAGTGTTTTTAGTCTGATCCTATTGGAATGAGTAATCTTTGCAAAGGACCTTCAATACACCATTCCATCACAGTTTAGTTAAATTTACTTGACGAATAGTTTCAGAGAAGATAATGAAAAGTATAGCCCTATTAAGTTCAACTATGTTCTACACTGGAGGCCATGTTTTTTGTTGGATCGAAATGAAATGAGCAAATTTTGTAAAGTACCTTCCGTACATCATTCCTGTAAATTTGGTTGAATTTGCTTCAGCTGTTTCAGAGGAGAAGATTAAAATGTGACTTTTCCCATAGGGTCCAATGTTAAACCTATGATCCGCACTGGTGGCCATGTTTTTTGTCAGATTGAAATAAAGTTTGCATGTAAAGGGCCTCTGGTACATCATTCCTGTAAAGTTTGGTTGAATTTGCTTCAGTCCTTTCATAAGAGATTATGAAAATGTGATTTTCCAATAGGGTCCAATATTAAACCATGTTCCGTGCTGGCGGTCATGTTTTTTGTCAGATCAGAAGGAAATGAGCAATCTTTGCTAAGGACCTTTAGTACATCATTCATGTAAAGTTAGGTTGACTTTGCTTCAGTCGTTTCAGAGCAGAAGATGAAAATGTGATTTTCCCATAGGGTCCAATGTTAAACCATGTTCCATGCTGGCGGCCATGTTTTTTGTCGGATCGGAATGAAATGAGCAATCATTGTTAAGGACCTTTAGTACATAATTACTTTTAAGTTTGGTTGAATTTACTTTTGTGGTTTCTGAGCAGAAGATGAAAATGTGATTTTCCCAAAGGGTCCAATGTAGAACCTATGTTCTGTGCTGGCGGCCACGTTTTTCGTCGGATTGGAACAAAGTGAGCAATCATTTTTAAGGACCTTTAGTACATCATTCTTATTAAGTTTGGTTGAATTTGCTTCAGTGGTTTTTGAGCAGAAGATGAAAATGTGATTTTTCCCATAGGGTCCAATGTTAAAACTAAGTACGCGCTGGAGGTCATGTTTTTTGTCGGATCGGAACAAAATGAGCAATCTTTGAAAAGGACCTTCTATACATCATTCCCGTAAAGTTTGGTTGAATTTGCTTCAGCTATTTCAGAGCCGAAGATGAAAATGTGATTTTCCCATAGGGTTCATTGTTAAACCATGTTCCGTGCTGGCGGCTATGTTATTTGTAGGATCGGAACGAAATGAGCAATCATTGTTGAAGACCTTAAGAACATCATTCCAGTAAAGGTTGGTTGAATTTGCTTCAGTGGTTTCAGAGCAGAAGATGAAAATTTGATTTTTCCAATAGGGTCCAATGTTAAACATAAGTTCCGCGCTGGCGGCCATGTTTTTTGTTGAATCGGAACGAAATGAGCAATCGTTGTAAAGGACCTTCCAGACATCATTCCTGTAAAGTTTGGTTGAATTTGCTTCAGTAGTTTCAGAGGAGAAGATGAAAATGTGAAAAGTTTAATGGACGGACGACGGAAGGACGACGGACGACAGACGACGGACGCCAAGTGATGGCAATAGCTCACAGTGACCCTTTGGGTCAGGTGAGCTAAAAAGTGTTGTTATCTTTTCCTGGATTTGAACTCTCCCATCAAATGGAGGTACAAATACTCTTCGCTTCCGGTTATCACTCTTAAGTTATGTTTGGCTAACAACACACAACTGAAACCCTGAATACATTTTTCTTCTAACAAAGTTAGTGCAGTGTCACAGTAAACAATTACCAAGTAATCAAAATATGAACAGTGTTGTGAACTGTGTTTAAGATGAACAACACTGGGTTGATAACCGGAACTGTTTCATTGCATCTAAATACCTAAACCGAACACCGGACCTAATGGCCTATTGAATGCAAACTTTTCCGGATTCTATAACGTATCCCTCAAGATTGGTCCGGAATATATAGACTTCAAAATACCTTAACAGTACAAAATACACAAATAAAGTATAATAGACGATATTCTACTTTCAAATTTTTGGGTAATTGTCGACATCTTACCCAAAATCTACTGGAAACTGGTACCTGACGTCAGTTGAGCGTAATCTAGGAATTCTCTTATTTATTTTCTTGACCTAAACTAAATTGGTTGGAAATGACCCGCCTGGGATAAAACGTTGATTTATGATATGATCGGCTTTTTTCCAATCATAAACACCTTTCATATGTTGATAGAATAATTTATCCCCTTTGCCCTCATACAGCGGGATGCCATTTTTACCCCGTTTGACCTCTTCGACCCGCCATTTGCATACCCGGAACGTTCCGGAATTGGACTTTTTGAAGAACGTTATTAAAAAAGAAATGTCAGTTCCTCTGACAAAACAAATAAATAATGTTATACTTTCAATAATACAACATAGTATTGACACTGTATTAAATGCAAACGAGATGAAAATTTAATCAACAAAGCGTGCCAATTATTGACCGGCTTTCATAAATAACTTTACCACACACGATACATGTACTTCCGTCAATCTTTTTATATAAGACCTTATATATTTATCGTCGGCAATACGGCTAGATATAATATAATTATTTTAATTGTCTTTTATTCTTTAATTTAGGGAAAATATGCTCCATTTTGCTATGTAAAATTGCTCATGATAAAGTCTGATGCAATATCATGCAGCGATACTTTTTGCTAAATCAAACATGCACGTTTGTTCTTTGCATGTTTTCTTATCGTGCAGACTTAAAATTGTAACAAACGAGTGATTTATCTATTTTTATTTTTGATTTGAAGTGACCACTGTCAATGTTTAGAACGAGGGTCCCCTTGAAAAACGTATTTTTGCAACAAATGTGACCACACTGGATGCGTACGACAACGATATTCTGAAAATTTGATATTTGTTCTACCCATTTACAAAAGTACAACAAAATTATCCATATGTGATTCCGGGACATTAAACTTCTTAATAAGCATCTTTTTCGTTATCGGCTCTCCTACTATAATACCCATTAGATTTTACTTATGAGCTCATTCTTATAAATTGGTTGATTACATTGATTATATTAAGGGTGGTTTAGTAAAAAACAAGACAAGGTAATTAATTTAAGTAGCAATTCAACAATTTGAGTCTCTTGAGTGCCGACAAAAATCAAAATATTTGGAAGGCCAAAAATATAAAAGAGATAATAGTTAAGAAATAGCAATCAGACAAATAAATAAGACATGTAATGTAACGGATATCACGTTTATACATTTTCCTATTTGCTGCTGTTCTATCTGGCAAAAGGTAATTTAAAGCATGTTAGAAAATCAATTCTTCTGGTATTAAGACGTCATAGACCAAAACCCGTGATGATTAAAAAAGATTCTTTGCATTGCCAAAAACTAATTTGAGGAATTGGGTGCCTTGTAATCTCTCCATTTAGTTGCATTGGTAATATGTTTTACAATATTTCAAAAAAAAAATAAATAAAGTTTTTTTGTTTTTTTTTTCAAAACTACTGACCTGCTTGTTTTAACGAGACATTCACCATCTTCAGTTTGTGAGAGTCCAGTCTGTAATAAGCAAAAACTGCAAGCAAATGTAAGAAAATTCATATTAAAAAAAAACTTTATGATTTATAGAGAAGTGAATATTTCCGTATGAAAGTTTTAATTTTTGAATCGGAAATATATGCTTAACTTATTGTTTTTCGTGATATAATGAATGATAGAGAATGTCTGGTAATAATCCGGAAGTCTCACTGAAATAAGTAGTTAACAATTTCTGTGTTACACATCCTGGTTTCTGTGTTGTTTTTGTTGTTTTTATTTTGTTCATTATTTTATTTTACTTTTTATTGTTAAATTTTATAATTTTTTTTCCATTTCCGTTAAAATTGTTTTCTTTCCCTATGAAAATATTTACTTAGGTATGTCCAAACGTTTTTTATTTATGTTCCCGTATTATATCTCTCTAGACACTTCATTGTTCTTTGAATGCTATATTCATTACAAGTTTTATCATTTGAGTGCTTGGGGAAACCAATGGCTTTGAGCGCTATTATTTCATGTAGACTAGAATGCCAATTAGAATGGCACCAGTACAAAATTACGAACCATATAAGGATCGATACAGACATAATTTGCCTTTTGTAATTATACATACTATTGCTTGATTATTGACTTGATGTTCGTATGAACGGATTCAATAAATGTTGATGAAAATCAAATGAATTTTTGATAAATACTAATGCCACTATATCGAGACATGATATGCGACAGGAAAAGTGTCAATACATTAGAACTATCGTCTCATCCATTACATTAAAACTTTGCCCCCCCCCTCTCTCTCTCTGCATCAAGTGATTATCACTTTCACCTTCATGTTGCAGACATACCCCTCTTCGTGTGGATGTTCATATGCGAAAGCCTTTGTAATGCAAAGGAGACTGATTCTTGAAGTACACACAAGGAAATCAAAATATATATGAAAGTAAGAGTAGTTGTACTAAATTCACTATTCACGTAAATAGTACTGAACATAAAATTTGTCAAAACCTAAATATGCATTAAGATAAATTTTCACAAAAGAAAATTATAATGACAAATTGTAAAGATGATAAAATTCCAACATGACGTCTTTCTGTCCGTCCGTCCGTCTGTCCGTCCGTCCGATACACTTTTCTTGTGACTCAAACTCATCCTACATTTTTGAATTTAGGGATTTAATTTTGTTGTAGAATTGTTGCATATATTCTGTAGATGCGCAATAAGCTTTCGGATTTTCGATATTGGTCTTGGTGCAAACAAGAGGCCCCAAGTAGTAGAACACGGCACCCTAGACCACTTTTGGCGAGGAGCCCCATAGTGCATTCTTTGTAAAATATTTTCATTTTCCCCTAATTTTCCCTAAAATATGCAAATTAGTTCAGGAGGGAATTTTTGTGCTAATATAGAGGGCGCTGCAATCGTTATTGACGAGGTGCTAAGTGTGTCATTGACTTTTGGCCTCGTCTTGAGTGCCTCACCTTTGGCTTTGACTTCACTAGTCCATAGTGTTGTCACTGGTCTCGCCCTACCTCTATCCAAGGTACTTTCTTTGGTCTCGCCTTCTACTTTACTTTCTACTTTGGTCTCGCCCTACAACTAGCCAAGGTACTTATCTATGTCTCGCCTTCTACTTTGACTTCACCAGTCCATAGTGTTATCAC
>MJUU01053857.1:0-23308 GCA_002080025.1 Modiolus philippinarum | reverse complement strand
GTTACCCACTGGCTGCAACCTTGGATACATTGGTGACGCCATTTTGCACAAAGACTATTGTGGTCAAGTTTGGTTCCAATTAGCTCAAGAGTTTCAAGGAAGAACTTTGAATGTGTTTTCCCAAAGAGACCAATGTTAAAACTGTTTCTTGCTAGCGACCATCTTGGATATAGCTAATAACCTTGCAAACATCTTTTTGCAGAGGACCATCTAAGGACCATGTGGCCAAATTTGGTTCCAATTGGCCCAGTAGTTTCAGAGGAGATCTTTGAATGAAAAGTTTACGCCAGACTGGCGAAAAGTGATGGCATAAGCTCACCCTGGCTATAGCCATGTGAGCTAAACATCTATTTCTGTAATGACATGTGATCTTGTTCAACTGACATCAGACTTCACTTCCTTTACCATAGACTTCATTGAGATTATTTTCATTGAAATTCTTGAAGTTAAAGAAAACCTTTTTGAGCTCAAACAGTATATCTGACCTTTGACCAAATGATCTTAAAATTCAAGAACTATCATTCTTCACCTTTAAATAATCCAGTGTTTTAAGAAGGCATTTTAAAAACATGGTCTGTTTCATATAAACATAGGCAATCAACAATTACTAATTTTGCCTCATTGGCACATTGTCACAGTAACCCAGTTTTACCTTGATGCTGACCTACCATCAAATAATGCATGCAAGATCAGTTGATTCTACCATATATGTTGAGATCAGATCTTATCTACATTGTATAATCTTGAATGTACACATATGTAAGTATTCAGACAAAAAACAGAGATCAGAATGAATTTGTTTTGCCTGGATTACATGATCCCCTAGCATGTATAGTTACCGAGATAAAACATCTTCAAAAATTTGGCTCCAAGTCAATCAAGTGGAAATATAGGTCAAAGTGACTTAAGGTGTCTGCAGGGTATTAATTTCCTATTATAGAATTTTGTGAAATTTTCTGTGTAGAAACATAATTGTATTATTGTTCAACATGTAGAATAAAATTTGGGGGTCACCGTGCATTTAAGCGCAAAATCTGAAATTGAAAATTTCAGGATTTTACATAGAAATGAAAGGGAATATGATTATATGAGACAATAGTTTGAAAACTCTATTATAGAATTTTTTCATACTTTGCATGTGTTTAATTATTATTATGTAGTTTACATATCAAAAATAAAAATTAGGAGTCACCGTTGAAATTAGAGAGAAAAATTGCAAAATGTTAATTTCTCTAGTGATATCTTTGTTAAATTATTTTATCAAATTATCTCCCTTGAATAATTTCTGTGTTCTGTAAATCCAGCAACAGATTAAAAGTTCATGTGTTTTAGCTCACGTTTTTGTAACGAAATGTTATAAAAATGATTAGGAATATAAATTTTAAATACATTTGAACTTTCTTTACATTTTAAATAACTATTTTGTTAAATTTCTTAATAAATGAAACCTAAATGAACAATTATTAGACAAAAATGGCGGAATAATACCACTGAGTCACCTTAATTTTGCTGGAGGCTGACCTTTCATCTGAGATGGGTGAGTATGTAAGTCAATTTGATCCTACCATGTATAGTGACATATATCTGAACTCGTCAGTAACCTTGAATGTAAATCTTGGGTACTCGAATAGTCACCCTCAACTTCATTAATGCAAACTAAAAATGCATTGGTGTTTCACGACACAAGTGTGGTCTGCACTATATTTCCTGAAGAATTCCTTAATTTGTATCTTAAAAGTTTGGTGGATTTAGAGTTATTGTTTAGAAGGAGTTGCAGATTAAATTAATGAATAAGCTTATTTGGGCTTGGTGAATCTCTAACATTTGTAAAATGTAAATTCCAAGTATTGAGTGCTCAACTACATCATGTGAACAAAATATATACTGAAAGTTAGGTAAGAATGTTCAAGTTGATAAATGAGCTATTTTGGCTTGACAAACCTCCAAATTCATTAAAATCAAAATTTCAAGTATAAGTAGCACAACTAGATCATGCAAACAATCAATTCTGAATGTATAGTTGTAACCCAATAAACAAGTAACTTATTTTGGATTGTTGCATTGAACATCTGAATAACAAAATGGAAGAATGTGTCCGTGGGACACGGATGCCCCTGCCTCCTTGCAATCGAAATCCTTAAATTATTAAAGGCATAGCTATGTACAATATATATATCAAATAATTAGAGAAAAAGGATCTTTCTTGTGTGATAAATAGGCATTGGAACTGGTTTACTTTTGATATTTTTTTTATGTAGTTCCAACAAATAATCTGAGAAACAGTCTTATTTGTAATAATAATCTATTTTTAGCAACTGTAACCTTGACCTCGGGGTATCAGATGAAGGACAATCATTTTATCATCTGGAAACCAAATTAAAAAAAAATTGTGTCTATTTCTACCAACTGTGACCTTGACCTTGGGTTACCAACCTGGATATCAATAGACTTCTGTATTGGGTGATAAGCAAGCATGTGACAAAGTTTGGTTTTGGTCTGATGCAGGATACTCAAGTTATCATCCGGAAACAAAAATTTTATTGAAATTTGAGTCTATTTTTAGCAACTGTGACCTTGACCTTGGGGGTACCAACCCTGAAATCGATATGCTTCTGTCTTAGGTGATAAGAAAGCATGTGACCAAGTTTGGTTTTGATCTGATGCAGCATTCTCAAGTTATCATCCGGAAACCAAACAGATGGGGTGTACAGACGTACGGATCAGGTTAAACCTTAATGCCCAAGACCGCCTATCGGCAGGGGCATAAAAATACATAAGTAGCTGTGAATTTAGTTTCTGCATATGCACATTTTGACAACTTATGTCTCTATCGTGCAGATCAATTTGAAACATTTGGAAAGTTAGTTGAATGAGTAGAATCAAAGTTTCGAAGTATAAAAAAACAAACCGAGATCAGATGGACAACATATCATGAGGCTGGAAATGGACTTACTGTGTTGAAGGAGTTATGTATTAACAAACTACAGGAGGACAGATACTTAACCATATGTGGCCACTTTTCTTACGGCAGGCAACACATAAATTACAAATGTTGTAACCATAGAAACGAAGACAGGTTTAATATCTAGTCTAAAAGTAATAAAAGATAACCTTAAAACATTGATATTTTTAATTTGATTTATAAACTACACATGAACAATCATTGTACAACTAATTCTAAACAAGCATGTTTGATCTTATTCTGTTATGTATTTAATTGAAACCTGATTTTCCCTTACCAAACAAAATGTAGATAAACACTTTTAAATTCAAATGTAAAATAAAGAATATAAAAATCATATGGCGAAAACTGGATTGCAAAAGGCTGATTTCTGTTTAAATTTCAGAAAATCAGGTCTGAATTTATGATAATACTGCACAGAAGCCAAGCCCTCATCTTGAAGTTCAACTGTCAATGCACCTTGAAAATAAATCATTTCAGGTATAACTGGGTCAACAAAATACTTGAAACAGATTAGCTCTCATGCTTTGTTTTATTTTCTGTTAAATTTCATACTATTTTATTATTATTTGATCAAATTTCATACCATTCTATTATTATTTCTATTTATTTTCATACTACTAGTATTTTATCAATATTTTTATTTAATTTTGTACAATTTATTCTTAATTTCAATTTAATTTCATTAAACTCCAAAAGGACAATTTATCTCAAAATAATCTCTAAATACACTGTCATCATATTTTTCATTTCTATACAAAAACAGGATAAGGTAATGAGGTTACAGCATTAATATCAAAAAGCTAAATATAGACCACATTATATGCCCATTCAAGCACAATAATATTTGTGATGATTTACTTAATAATTGCCAATTAAAAATAATGTCATATACCCCTAAACAAACATTTTTATAAAAAACAAAAATCATAACACTGCTAAACATGAAGTATATAGGCTCTTTAGCTCTATAGTTTAACTACAACATATTTATTATCAATGTCTTAGACAGACGTTCAAACATTTGAATACAATCCTAGGGAATCATGGCTTTGGATCTTGTAATGTTATGTTATTTGTGTCAATGCCAATAGAAAAATAATTGCTGGCTCCATGATGAAAATTGTAATATTCTAATAAAGACATGCAGAAACCTTTCAAGACCACTAGAAGTGATAAACATATGAAGCAGAACAACACAAGACAAAGAAGACGGCACATATGGCTGTTCCAAATTACTCTCATTGCAAAGACCATTTTAATATTATGTAGGTGACCAAGTCAGATGATGTCATATTCAATGTCATTGGGCTGGCAATTTAGGTCATCTTCTTTTTACCTTATTTTTACCAAGAGTGCTAAGCCTTGCATAAAACAATGAAAACTTGAGTCTTATCAAGATTGCTACGCGTAGCTATGTGTCCCCCGCCGCTGCAGTTAAGTGGGAGTGCAATGTGTTACAAGGTAAATGGAAATTTAGAGGTACTATTGTATTGTGTCCACAAAGTGGACCTGTCTTGCAGTATGCATTAAGTCGATAAAGTCCCATAACTCCCCAAAAATTGTCGAATCAAAATGGTGGCATAATATGATCAAGTACATATGGTGGCAAATGATCATACAAAATTTCAGCAAAACCCGTTCAGTGGTTTCTGAGAAGATGCGTCCACAAAGTGGATCTTAAGTTTTCCTATGTTGTAGTATGCATTAAATCGATAAAGTCCAATAACTCAGTAAAATTTTCAAATCAAAATTGCGACATAATATGATCAACTACATAAGGTGGCAAACACCCAAGCAAAATTTCAGCAAAATCCCTTCATTGGATTTTGAGGAGTTGCTTCCACAAAGTCTTCCCATCTTGTAGTATGCATCAAGTCGATAAAGTGACATAACTCATGTAAAATTTTGCGAATCAAAATGGCACCATGATTTGATCAACTGCATTAGGTGGCAAACAGACAAGCAAAATTTCAGCAAAATCCCTTAATTGGATTTTGAGGAGATGTGTCCACAAAGTCTTCATATGTTATAGTATGCATTAAGTCGATAAAGTCCCATAACTCCTGTAAAATTTGTGGAATCAAAATGGAGGCATAATAGGATAAAGTACATATGGCGAAAAATTTTCAAACAAATTTTCAGCATAATCCGTTCAGTGGTTTCCGAGGAGTTGCACCCACAAAGTGTTCCTAAGCTGTAGCATGCATTAAGTGAATAAAGTCCCATAACTCCTGTAAAATTTGTCAAATCAAAATGGCGGCTTGATATGATCAACTACAGTTGGTGACAAACAATCACACAAAATTTCAGCGAAATCTGTCCAGTGGTGTATAAAGAGGAGTTGCGCCAACAAAAATGTGACACACGGACGCAGACCATTACTATGTCTCTCCGTCGTGTTGCAGCTGGGGACAATAAGACTTGCTTGATTCTATTAACAATTTAAACTTGCAATCACTGCCTATTAAATTAGAATATATACAAACGAAAAACTCAAACATGTGAAAAACAATTAAAGCTCTAGATCTGAATTACCTCTTAATTTTTCTCTATCTATAATCAATATATCCAGAAATCTGAAGAATCACACACTGCATGACAAAAATATACATAGTACTAATAGTATAATACTTAATATATACATCTGTGACCTTTAAACAGGTAAACTTGACTACAAATACACAGAAATATAATATACACAATTACACAACTATATATACATAGTGGATTTCATTTACACAATGTATAAATAATGAACACAATATTTTCTCTACAACAATAATTCTCTCCAAAACAAATTCAAAAATGCTAAATAGATAATGTACAAGAAATTACAACATACAGATATTTCAATTTTACACATAAAAGGGGGATCCAATAAAATGTTGTCTGGAACTGACATGATTAATTTCATTTAATACATGTGACATTATTTTAACTCTAAACTTCATAAAAAGTCAATATTACTATATTCCTCATATTAAGCACTCAGGGGGGCTTAGAAAATTTGAAAAGGGGTGCTTATTAAGTCAGACACATACAAGTTAAAAAACGAAGCTCTGATAAGGAAAATGATAGATATTTCGTAAGTACAAAATCCAATCATCGTAAAAATGTTTTAACTATCCAAATCTTTGACACAGAGAAGAAAAGAATTAGAAAGATGTTACATTTGAGTAGTTTTTTGTATCAAAATGTGAAAGAAAATATGATATGACTCCATGGTTTACAATTTACAATCAGAAAATCAGATGCACTAAAATGAATAAGTATTCACAATGGATAAGAAACACATCAATGACTGCTAAAATATGAAAAACAAGGGCTACACATAGCCATATATCCCTGCCGCACCAGAAATTTAAAACCCCACATATTTGTGGTCGTTTTCAAGTTAAAAAGGGGCATAACTCCTACAAAATATTGAACAAGGGCTCATCTTTGAACTCTGTTAAGGCACTCTTTAACTAAAGCTACTGAGTAAATATGAACCAAATCCAATGAGAAATAAATTTGCTAGAGCGCTTACAAGGAAATTTCGTAAATTTTCAAAGTTAAAAAGGGGCATAACTCCTACAAAAATATTCGACCAGGACTAGTCTTCCAACTTGCTTGAGGTATCCTTGAACTCAAGCTACTGTGTAAATATTATCCAAATCAAATGAGAAATAAATTTGCTAGAGCCCTTACAAGGATATTTTATCAATTTTCAAAGTTAAAAAGGGGCATAACTCCTACAAAAATATTCGACCAGGACTCATCTTCTAACTCGCTTGAGGTATCCATGACCTAAAGCAACTGTGTAAATGTCATCCAGATACAATGGGAAATGAATTTGCTAGAGCGCTTACAAGGATATTTTATCAATTTTCAAAGTTAAAAAAGGGGCATAACTCCTACAAAAATATTCGACCAGGACTCATCTTCTAACTTGCTTGAGGTATCCATGACCTAAAGCTACTGTGTAAATATCATCCAAATACAATGAGAAATAAATTTGCTAGAGCGCTTACAAGGCTATTTTGTCAATTTTCAAAGTTAAAAAGGGGCATAACTCCTACAAAAAATGTTCGACCAGGACTCATCTTCGAACTCACTTGAGGTATCCTTGAACTAAAGCTACTGTGTAAATATTATCCAAATCCAACGAGAAATGAATTTGCTAGAGCGCTTACAAGGATATTTTGTCAATTTTCAAAGTTAAAAAGGGGCATAACTCCTACAAAAATATTCGACCAGGACTCATCTTCGAACTTGCTTGAGGTATTCTTGAACTAAATCTACTGTATAAATTTGATCAAAATCCGATGAGAAATAAGCTTGCTCGAGCGCTTACAAGGCAGACGGACGGCATTACCATATCCCCGCATCGCGTTGCGGCAGGGATAAAAAAATTCTACAGTTTATAGTGGGATTTTGATGGGGTGCTTCAAGAGTTCAAATGAAACTAAGGGTGGGGCGCTTATTACAAGGAATACAGTAAGTATACTTTTTAATCAACATAAGAATAAACAAACATGCAGTAGCAATGTGTGTGTTGGAAACCTAACTCAATTTCATGCTTTTGTTATTTATCTTCTGAATTTGAAGCCAACAAAGATCTACATGTAACAGATGTTGTGAAAATTTTTCACTGCAAACATAATACTTAATACTCAAGAACCTGAGAAAATTGGAAAGTTTTAAGAGTTAGGAACAAGTAAACTGCTTCCTGCCAGTGGCAGATCCATACTTTCTGCTGAGAGGGGGACTGACCAATGATTTTTCAAAAAGAGGGGCCAAGAACACATCCTTATGAAAAAACCCTAAGAATTTTAAATATCTTTCAACATAAGAGTGGCCCCCACCTCCAGATCCATCACTGCCTGCAGTATGATATATAGATATTATATACATAGTGTGATGGTACAATACTTGTATCAGGAAGCGTCGGTGGAATGGGTCGTATCACTACGAGTCGCGCTTGCGCGACGAGCAGTGATGCAAATCATTCCACCGACGAGTCCTGATACAAGAAGTTGTACCATCACATCTTTGTTTATGATATGTTTATCTAACATTTTGAAAACAATGTTGCCAAAAAAAGATTTTATTCATCTAGCATTACATTTTATTTATGAGTTTTGTTGAGGAACTCCATGTTGACGCACTACGTCATGGATACATGCGCGACGTCGCGCCATTCTTTTATCACCACAGTGTGGTGATACAACATTCTGTATCTTACAAGTTGCTTTCTATAGTATTTCTACTGTATTTTAAAGAAAGACACTACTTATGTTAGATAAATTGATATATCTATGATCTGTTATGCTATCCATGTTCCTTTGCATTCTTGTAAATTAAATCAAGACCAACCATACATTACATGCCATAATCCTTTCAAAGGAAATTGTTTATGAAAATACATGTATACAGCAATTTACATGCAACATATTGAATACAATTGGGAATTTTATTGTCAGTAAATATTGTTTTCACAGGTGAATTTGGTAATGAATGAAACTTTTGGGAGTCTAAATTGGGACCCACCTACAGTACACAGTAGATATTTGGAATTCAAAAGAAATTTGAAAATATCTATTAAGTTGAAAATTCTGTACTTAAATAATATTTTATCTTGATTTTGAGGGGCCAGCTTTCGTAGTTATATAATATAAACTTGGCATATATACCTATAATAAATCTTATTACACTGTTCCTTAAAAGTTACTAATTAATGAATTATATTTTATACAATATCATATTCAAAAATCTGTAAAATGAAAACAACCACACACATAATATATATCTCAAAGATAAAACAACAAAGGTCATGGTCAACATATTATGGTATCATACAACCTGTTCTTTCAATTTACAATGTATTAACAAATCAACAGTTTATTACTATGGTAAGGTCAAATCAACTTAACTAGCAGATTTTCATCCATTGCCCTTCTCCCATCAAAGTCTGTCCATACCAATTTTATGCCATTTTTTCAAAAGGTATGATCTCTGTTTTACTTTCATTTTGATTCCTGGCAAAAAGTCATCTAAAACTTGAGGAAGATGTTTTACAAAAATGTTGCAATTTTCGGTTTAAATTGCATTAAATGCTTTGATTTTTGTCAGACTCTTATATGATTTAAAGGTGGGACAAAATAAAAAATATGGTACTACCATGATATATTCATTATACCCATTTTTCCACATCAACCACATTTAGCATAATCACATAAATCACACTTGATCAGCAGGTTCTATCTTTACTTCAAATATGTAACTATTCCCATTATTACCCCCCTCACTTTGTGTCTGGTGATTATTTTGTGTCAAATTGTGTCCCTTGTTAACCCCATCTTGTGGCTCCCCATCATCCATCATTTCATTAATAATCTCTTGAATTAATTCTGATGGCGCCATCTCTTCACGTAAAATGTCTCTCTGTGTCTTTTCTGGCGTTGGTGTATTATCCTGTGACCTTTCTTTAATTGGATCATTTTCATGGGTAACAATGTGTTTATCCAAACTGAATTCTGTATAAAATCCTTCGGTACACAAATGACAGTTGAACGGTGTTTTGTCTGTGTGTTTGTTTTTAACATGCCGTGCTAAGCTATTATTTTCGCTAAAACCTTTACCGCAGAAGGTACAAACATACGGACGGTCACCTGTATGTGTTCTTATATGTCTTAAAAAGTTGTAATTCTTCGTGAATTTTTTCCCGCAGACATCACATTCTCTTACGTTTACGCCTGTGTGGATTCTGAAGTGTGTTGTCAGAGATCCTTTATCGCTAAAACTTTTATGGCACTCACTACATGGATAAGGCTTGGTAGTCGTGATTTTATATTCTTTAGGTTTAGCTGAATGAATTTCAACATGACGCTGAAAATGCGATTTCTTTGCAAATTTTTTCCCGCAAACTTCACACTTATGTAAATTAAGGCCAGTGTGTAACCTGAAATGAATGTTTAATGAGCTTTTTTCTGAAAAACTTTTATCACACTGTGAACAAGCAAATGGCTTATTTCCTTCTGTTGGTTTCAAATTAGTGATTAAATTTGATTCATTGAATTCAGTTTCTATACTAACATCTTCAACTTCTTTACCATTGTTCCCACTGCATGACTTCACATGGCGCAAGAAATTTGGCTTTTTTGTAAATTTTTTAAAACAGAATTGACATTCGTGTAAGTCTTCCCCCGTATGTATTTTAAAATGAGTAGTTAACGATCCTCTGTCGCTAAAACTTCTATCACATTCGGTACAAGGATACGGTTTGACCATACTAACACCTTCGTAACTAGAATTGAAATCAATCTTGTTTGATTTTGAGGAACTTTTATTTAATTCCTCCATAGGATAGTCTGAGTGAGTAAGGATATGCCTTTTAAAGTGGGATTTTTTCGTGAATTTTTTTCCGCATATTGTACATTGATGTAAATTTTCACCTGTGTGTATCCTGAAATGTTCTGATAGATATCGCTTTTCCTTGAAACTTCGTCCACATTCTGTACAAACATGTGGTTTTAACATGGCTTGCATTTCTGCGTAATTCATTGGACTTGCACCCTCGCAGCTCGAGTTCAAATCGACAAAACTGCTTTCATCAAGATTATGTATTTGCATGTGTTGAAGAAGGTTAGCTCTTTTAGTCCAAGTCCTGCCACATATCTCACATTCATGCAAATTTTGTCCTGTATGGATTTTAAAATGCTGGGCCAGATATCGTCTCTCTTTAAAACCCTTACCACATTCAGAGCATTTATATAAATTTGATTCTTTATCAAATGTGCTATCGTGATCATCATCAATCTGCTTTTCGACAGAATCAATTTCCATACTATCGTCATTATATTCAGAATTTTCCCCTTTTGAAGAATCCAAGTGTTGTTGCAATTCGTCTGCATGAGTCTCCATATGTTGTCGGAAATAGGACTCTGTCGTAAACTTCTGTCCACAAAGTTCGCATTCATGCAAATTAAGACCAGTGTGAAAACGGAAGTGTTCTGTCAAATGGCGCTTTTCCTTGAAACTCTCACCACATTCAGTGCAGATATACAGATCACTTTCATTTGCTACAGGTGATTCTGGTTCCCTGCCAGTTTTATCTAAACTGGTGTCTTTATCTTTATCTTCTTCTATCAATGCTGCCTTATTTTGATTATGACCTAATATCAGCCCGTCACCATGTGCTTCAAGATGTCTTTTATAATTTGACTTTTTCGTAAATTTTTTGCCACAAACCTCACATTCGTGTAAGTTGATACCTGTGTGCATTCGCATGTGTTCTTTTAAATATCTTTTATCCTTATAACTTTTGCTGCAGTAGGAACAACTGTAAGGCTTTGTTTCATTGGCTACAACTATATTATTATCACCTTGTAAATTGATGCCATCATCATTGCCTGGTGTTGTTTCACTGTTTCCATTTTGTGCGACTGAGCTTTCATATGCTTGTGATACCAATCTATCTACAGAACTTAGAACTTCTGTATTTAAACTGTCAGTATTGTTAAATTGCTGCCTTAAGCCGATATCATCTAATTCTTCATTTTGTGACAATTGTTGAGAGGTTAATAATGGATTGTGTGCTATTGAAATCTCTGATGAATTATTGGTGTCATCAATTTTAAATTCCTCACCAAACTCTGAGCTTTTTGGAAAAAATTCTTCTTCGTCAAAATCACCCGCATGGACTAAAAATAAGTGTTGTTTAAGTATGATCTCTTCAAGAAACTGTTTGCCACATTTTGAACATTCGTATTGTAGTTTTTCAGAATGAGTCTTCAAATGTTTCTTGAAAGTACTATTTAGCGTAAATGTTTTACCACATTCAATGCAGCTATATGGTTCTTCGCCCTTATGAGTAGATAAATGTGATTTCAGGTGTGCTGCAGTGAGAAAAAATCTCATACAGAAATCACACTGATACTTCTTATCACCACCGTTCGTATCGCTCTTGTGTGTTCTGGTATGGCAGTACCACATACTATATGTTCCGAAACGTTTCTCACAAACAGTACATTTATATGGCTTATCAGCAGTGTGAGATTTCATGTGCTGTCGTAAATGATGTCTTGTGTGATATTTTTTCCCACATGTAGCACATTCATGAGTCTTTTCCGCTGAATGTCTTTTGACATGATATCTAAAATTTCTATGGTAACTAAACTCCTTCATACAAATAGGACACTTATATTCTTTGGTTTTATCATCACTAAGTCCATGGGGACGGCCAGCGTACGTCTTCCTGTGACGTCTTAAGCTACTTGGATCATTGAACTGCTTCCCACAGCCTTCACACTGATGTGGCTTTTCTCCGGTGTGAGTTCTTACATGTACTCGTAAATGCTGAGCTTTATAGAAAGATTTTCCACAGAATTCACATATAAGAGATCTTTCATATGTATGCGCTGGACTACGTACTATGACACGTCTTTTCTCCCCTGTCGGCATGCCATTCTCATCATATACTGGATCTTCAATAACTTCTGTTCTGTTTGAATGAGTTTTAATGTGTCGTCTCATACTACTTCGATCGTTGAAAGCGCGACCACATATTTCACAAATGTGTGGTTTTTCCCCTGTATGTGTGAGAATGTGACCTTTTAAATGGTGAGCAAATCCAAAGGCTTTACCGCATGTCGGACACAAATATGGTTTTTCACCTGTATGTGTTCTCATGTGACCGTCTAACTCCGCCTTACGACCACACACCTTACTACAAAGCTCACACTTATATTTTTTCCCACCATTGTGTTGAATTCTGTCATGCTTTTTCAGTTGGATTCTTTTTGCAAACTGTTCACCGCAGATTTTACATATATACTCAACATCACCTAAATGAATCTTAGCGTGTCGTTTCAAATCAATTTTCTTACGGAATCTTTCGTCACAAATCGTACAATTATAGGCGCTTACTTCAGCCTCTCTTTCAATGCTCTGTCTTATTTTCTTGGGTTTGGTTCCTTTCCGTTTCCTACGGTTCTGATTTGATGTATTATCATTATTAGAGTTGACTGGTTCTGTCATTTCCTCTTCCAATCTTGTTTGAATGTACATGACCATTTGTTCAATTTTTGAACTTTGACCATGGTTATCTGTATTTTCTCCATTCCATGTATATAATTCTGTGCTACTTGCTGAAATTTGATTAAAAATGAATAGAGTAAAACCCTCTGAATTGAACAAGCAAACACATTGAGGATCAATGTATTGTTCGTTTCATATTTCACCAAGTTGATCATATCAAAAATGATGGAAGTTACTTTAGGCTACAATGAAATAATTCCTAGATTCTCATCTGAAATTTTGAATAAATGGAGCATCCAGGCAAAATTTATTTCTTGCTTTTTTCAATATTTAGCAAAAATCCCTTGGAAATTTAAAGAAACTAGAGCATGTCGAAAGTGGCGTTGTCGGAAGGGCCCCGCAATTTCGATCCTGAAATTCCACGCCAAAGTAAAATTGAGGTAAGTGTGGATTCACATTCTGTTTGACACAAATGCGTTGATACAGTAATTTGCTGAATACAGTGAATTCTTGAATTTTTACCAAACCATGTCATTTTTCAGCTTCAGAANTGGAAATTTAAAGAAATTAACCAAAAATGAAAAAACATTTCTTTTAAAACACTGAAAAATCAAGGAGGTTGGGATGTGAATCTAGGAATTTTTTCATTATTGCCTAAATATCAAAAGTTAACCAGTTTCACTATACGCTTACGACATTTATATGTTGACGTAAAAAGATGTTTTAATATGGTCCTGTTAGTTTTGGGATCAAATTTTTGTCTTTTGTCATTTACTTCATATCTTTTTTACAATGTATGTAAAATTTGACCACACCCTGATCATGCTGATAGGGTTATAAACTAATCCTGTGTAGATACTAATTGTAACATGTAGTATGTTTGAACATGTATATTAAGATGAAGGTTTCTTCATACAAACTTCGTTATTTTTTCATGGTTGAGAACAGAAAAAAAATAGATTTAAATGTAACAAGAGCTGTCGCCGAATGGCAGCCAAAGATACCCCCCGCTCATTGAACCCTGAATCGATATGGTAAGTGCAAAATTAAGTTGGTGTGGACACAATACAGGTGCAGACACAGTACAAGTGTGTACACAATGATATAATCTTCAAGAAANTAATAATCCATTGAATAAAATCAATTAAAACATAAACAAGACATGTTGTTTGTGAAACACTACATATGCCCCTACATACTATCAGTAGACCCTTTATTTCATTTTTTTTGTAGTTTAAACTCTAGTTAATAGTTAAAGGTAATAAACAAGATAAAAGAGTTTTAAATTTTGACTCCTGTGACCTTGACCTTTGACCTGACCCCCTTTTTTTGCATATATAATTGACTTATACACTTGCCAAGGTATGAAACATCCATCTTACTTACCATGCTTACATTTGTAACTCAAAATTTATAGCAAAGATTAAAGTTTTAGAAGCACAGACAGGACAAACTCAATATTTCCCCAGAGTCCTTGATTTGGGGGCATAAAAAGAATGAATTCTTTGGATAGCTCCATGAAGAATTATAACATCTTAAAACTACATTTATTCTAATTCATGTTTCACCATTTTTGTTTTGTACATACAATTTAGCATGAATGTGTAAATGTTGATTGTATGCTGTGCTGGAACAAATTCAATTCAAATTCAAAATCAAATTCTTTATTGCTGGAACATGTACAAGTTCTGCATTGGTGAAAGGAAATTCATTTATCTTTACATAAATTTGGACGAGAGGAGCTTATAAAGCCATGGTATTTATATTCAAGGTAAATGCAGTAACAGTTGTGTGCTACATGATCATTGCCTACGGCCTCTTTGTGACATCAAGACAAATTTAACAAGAACAATAAATGATATGTCGTGTAAAGTATGGCATCGTCTCATGTATTTTTACTCCATATCTTGTTTTCCAAAAATGTAATCTCACCATTAGAATTTTCTTCATTTTCTGTTTTCATATTCTCATTCAGATGTTCTATCACACCATTTTGTAGTATCTGTGGTGATCTTGGTTCTATTTTTACTCTTTCAAACCTCTCGTCAAGATATTGATCACTGCCATTTACAGTGAATACTGTGGAATAACCTTCTAGGTCTGGTTCTTGTTTTATGTTGTCTGGCAAAATCAGTTTGTCACCTTTAACACCGTTGCTATGGTAATTTGATCCATTCTCACACATCCCATCATGCAATGCCTTACCATTAACCTCAGACATCTTGCACAAAAGCACAAGGAAAGAAATAGTCACCAAGGCACTTTCATCTAGTTACCATGGTTACATGTACAATTGCTGCAGACACATCATTTTCCACAGGAACTCAAGAAATCTGCTGTATCATCCAGAGGATACTGAAATATACAAAAAATAATACAAAATGAACTCTACAGTATAAACTTTAACTTTAATTTTTATAAAGGTCCCTTAAATACATGTATTTTGTTGCTTGCCAAAAACTTCACCAGTCCTCAAGCTTTTACAACATGTTTACCTATTTAAATGTTTTTTTTTTACTCAAACAAAAAGAACCTCTTATTTTTTTTATCATTTAAATGCAAATGTCCTATTGCAAATCAAAAGTGTGTAACATCATCTACTTTGTTCAACAAATGAATATTTTTTTATGCATTTTGCCAAGTCTCGTGTATACAACTAAACTATTAAAAGAAAATTAACAATATAAGGTGTGTAAAAGAACAAGCAACAGTAACAGGTTGTTTTATTTCTGTAATGTCAGAGATGAAAAATATTTAATTGCTGTAATCTACATGTACAGTGTCATTGCCACTACCAGTGGTATCCAAAGCTAACATGACTGCTGTTGACAAATTAAAAAAAAAATCTTTAATAAGATTCTTCATATATTTTGGCTCCCATAAAAATCAACTCAAAATAAGGCCTCCCACAGTGCACAAACTGTGAAACACAAATCTGACATCTTGTAGTCACACTAATTTCACATTATAAGCAAAACAACTTGTTTGCACAAGCTCCAGACTTTTGTTTATATGCGGTTCAATTGTCAGATTGTGTTTATATGAAACTATTTCTCTGTTGGAATGTTTTATTCATTTTAAAATGCAGTGTAAAAATATTTTTAAATTGCACAGATACCCTTTATTTTTATCTGCTGAACTAACCACTGTTTTTCCTTTAGGAATTGCCAAAGGTTTCCTGAATTTACAATTTGGTTTAAAGGGGGTAGGTGCATCTTTTTTCTAAAAGAAACCTTTTAAATGATCATCAAATTCTTTCAAACCTATGTGAATAATCTTATTTTTACACAACTTTATTGTTTCAATTCATAACATGATTTTAATGGATTACACATATTTTTCTTCATAGTGCATTTCCACAAACAGGGTCACGACATTAGGCAGTGTTGCTAGGCAACATTTCTATAAGGCAGAAACTATCATCTAAGTAATCTGCTGATGAGAGGTTACTCCNATGGAGCATAATATGCTTACTCTTCTGAAGCACATCCGTCAGAGCAGATGTCCTACTAAGGCACGTGTGCCACACACGGAGCACAATATGCTTACTCTTGCGAAGCATGGCTGTAAGAGCAGATATCCCATATAAAGCACATGTTCCGATAACGGAGCACAACATTTTTTTTCCCGAAGCACAGTCGTCAGAGCAGATATCCCACTGAAAGCACGTGTTCCAAAAGCGAAGCACAATATGCTTTCTCTTTCGAAGCACAGTCGTCAGAACATATATCCTATAAAATCAAAACGTACCGCAAACTGAGCATTGCATGTTTAATCTTCCGAAGCAGAACCGTCAGAGCAGATATATCACTACACGCACATGTGCCACAAACGGAGCACAGCAGGCTTAAACTTCCGAAGCACAACCGTCAGAGTATATATCGTTCAAAAACAAACGTACCACAAACAGAGCATAGCATGTTCAATTTTGCGGAGCACAGCCGCCAGAGCAGATATCCCACTGTCAGAAACGTAGCAGAGCTCAATATTGAAATGTGTGTATTTAATCTAGCTGTGCTAGCTTTAATTGAGATAAATTATTAGGTTTTTTATATATATGATATTTTACGAAAGGGTATGGAGTAAATGGACATGAGACCATAACACATATGTTAACTCCAACTGAGAGGTGAGAATTTATGGGCAGATTGGTGAATACTTTAACAATGAAACTGACTGCTTGGAAATAGACATCATTACCGCACACCTGCAAATAATCCCTTATGAATGAACTTTTTGAAATCATAGCATTAGTAAAAATGTCCATTTTTTGTAATTTTTTACTGTGCACTGTCTTCATATTTTTTTCATTTGATTATATCTATTATTTCTTTTATTCAATTACTTTCCTTGTTTTTTTCTGTTTTGGTTTTCTTTTGTTTTGGTTTTGAGTGTGTGTGTTGTTGTTTTTTTTTTTTTTTTCATTGTTGTTGTTGTTGTTGAATTTTTCAAACTTTTTGTTGAGTTATTCTTCTTTACAGTTTACATAATTGTCAATATGACTAGAGAAGACCGCAGACAGGCATATTCCTACACCTTTTCCCTTGCCTTAATACTATTTTCCAAGGAAATATCATAGCGATTTTTTCTGTACATAATATACATATCAAGCCTGTTCTTGCTTTTCAGACGCACACAAAAGTTGAGAAATTCAAGAAATTGACACAGATATGGAACATAAGAACTAAATCATTTCCGCACTATATTCGCCACAACGAGAAACATGTCTTGTCTTTCGGAATGTGGAACATGTCTTGTCTTTCGGAATATATGGTGCAGCTCTCAAGACAGTTTTCACTTGCTCTTTCGGAGCACTACTCTTGATGTCGCATATAAAAAAGACACGAGGGGGGGGGNTCCGTTCCGNTTGCCAAAGGTTTCCTGAATTTACAATTTGGTTTAAAGGGGGTAGGTGCATCTTTTTTCTAAAAGAAACCTTTTAAATGATCATCAAATTCTTTCAAACCTATGTGAATAATCTTATTTTTACACAACTTTATTGTTTCAATTCATAACATGATTTTAATGGATTACACATATTTTTCTTCATAGTGCATTTCCACAAACAGGGTCACGACATTAGGCAGTGTTGCTAGGCAACATTTCTATAAGGCAGAAACTATCATCTAAGTAATCTGCTGATGAGAGGTTACTCCTTGAAACACGTGTACAGCATAACGAAATTTACTTTTTTATGCAACTTCGGTATATTTTGTATAATGATAACAATTACAAATAATCGATGACATGGTAACTACAGATGTGAAGGTCCAACGACAAGAGATCAAACCAACACAGGTAATATGTTTTGTTGTGTTGGGAGTACCTTCGTTTAAGGGAAATCAGAGGATTTTTCTCCAGGTTTCCACTGAATTATTTATTTTGAATTGGGTTAAACACCATAAAATACTTGGTGGAGATAGAAGGAGAATCCAGTCTGACTAAACTGTAAACACTCATTTTGGATGTTGGGCAATTTTAAAAAATAATGGGGAGACCTATGATATTGTGGGTTTTACGGTATCACTGTACATGTGTATTAATGGTATCTGTTCCGTGAATTGCAGTGTCACTTGTTGAACATTCTATTCATAGATTCGTAAAACCCCCTAGTAATTTCTGTTGGAAAATTCATTTGTTCTGTTAAAACGTGTAAACTTCTGACATGTCTAGTAAATACAAATTGTGGCATTAATGTCCCAAAATAGCCTTTATAACCTATATCTAGCAGAAAATCTTATTTTTTACTGATGCCATATTTCATAAAATATCAAGTAAAGAAACTATATAATTATCAAAATTTGTCTGCTCTTTTTTAGGAATGTTGTCTGTTTAATTTTGTTTATGTTTCACTTCACACTGCAGCTAAGTTTTTTTTGCTATTTTTAGGTACTCTAAAGTACAAGTTGGTGCAAAAAATAAGCTTTCATAACCTTAAATTTTAGACGATGAGGATGGTGGCAAACATTATTGTATGTGCCAGAAATGAAGGCCATACATTTCTTATTAAGCAACTGTAACTTCATCACAATCCCTGAATGGGGAAAATTGTTCTTTTTTTAAACACTGGACACAACTAATACACTTTTGTTCACCTGTAAGGGTTGTCGACAAATGGTCGATGTGGGAATAAATGCAGATGTCAACTTTTTATTTAAACATAAACTTGTATTCTTTATGTTTCCTGTGTATGATTTTATGTTTCAATGAATTTTTGTTCCTTATTTTATCAAATATGAAAGATTATCAAGAATTCAGATTTTCATTAAGTATGTTTATCAGAAATATAACATATTGATTGGTCAAACCTTGTGAACTGTAAATGAAATTTTCATATACTGCGCTATTGAAAACAATTTTAAGAGCCTATATCATGTATATTGACCTATCTCTGTGAAAGACGCAGTTTTCAATGTGAACAAGTGGAGCCAACAAAGAAACAGGCATTCATATAATATTGTTCAATGAAATACACTTTATTTAACTCTGTAAATCTGTCAAGTTACACAGACACTAACTATTAAACATGTAAAATACGACAATGCCATAGAACATTGTAAAATTATTGGCAATTAAAAACATGAATTCACTACAACATGTACATGTAAATACCGATTCAATAGACCAAGTATGCATTGACTGCTGGGAAATTTTACTAATGACTTTTTACTAACCATGCATACTTGTGCATATGCATGTGTAGTAATATAACCAAGTTAGTAATTATATATATAATGAGGCTCTGTGGATTTTGCAGCTTCAAGGCAGGGCTGTGTGAAGTATAAAGAGGACACATAAACTTTTAATTACTCCCCTGATACTCAGGTTGGGGACAAGGGCCTATATGGAGTATAATGCATCATTTGGGACGTTATTTCCTTAATGGGAGACAATTTAACAGTGATTATATAATATTCTTTATTTTTGATTTGATAGTTTCTGGCAAATTCTGCTAAAAAGCACAATTGTTAGCATAAAAAGCAACAACTTTTAAAGAAATTATGTAGCTGTTTTTAACCCAGCAAAAATGAATGGTCTATGAAATTTGCACTTAACATGGGCAAACAATTTTCTCGAACTTAAAATTTGAATTTATTTATTCTGTGAAAAATATTGCTTTTGATATTAACTATTGCCATTTTGAGTAGAGAGTCAAAATTCTGAAATAAGTCATTTCATCACTGTTAAAATATGCCCTGCTTAGGGTATTCAAGTGATTTATTATACCAAAATTGGGTGATTCTCCCCAACCTGGTACATGGACCATATGACCCTGCAAGACATCAAAAAGGCAACAGAAGAGTACAGAAATAAAAGAAGATGGACCATCGAAGACAAGGGCAGAGAACTATTTGAGAAAATCCCAACAGTTTCTCAAAAACCAATATATGATCATGATGATCATCCAAGTAAAAAGATGTTCTCAACATCCATCTAATTAAGGACAGGATATTCAATACTAAAAACTTACAAACATAAAGTGGGAAAGACCAACTCCTCACCACTCTGCAATTGTGGAAAAAAGAAAACAGAAGCACACTTCCTGACAGAATGCCAACAGTATGAGGAAGAAGTACAAAAAAATATCAAAAGACTTGGGAATCAGAAAAATCAATCTTGCTACTCTTCTTACACCACTAGATGGCGAAAAAAAACAGAGGAAACAAAGAACAAGTTGGAGATTGTAGCGTCATTTATTCACTTAACAGGACACTTCCAGACCCTCAATTCAATCAGTTACAGGCATGTGCAAGCACAAGAGTAAATGTACCAGTAGGAAAATCCACCTGTAGTGAAAATTAACAGCACAGCCCTGGGACTAATATAACAGGGATTTGAAACATTTACATTTCTTACAAATTCCGTGTCGCGGAAGATTTACCTGTAAAACGCCGTATTTTTCAGCATTTCTCTGTTGAAACATAGGTCATTTTCAGTACACTTTACATCTACATTTTTCTACCGATTTTAATACAAAATACATCATTTTATAGAAAAAAGATTGCTGCAAATCATAGTATAACTTTTGTAAAATAAATTTATTCCAAAGTACACAAATTTTGCTCTAAAACTTGGATAATTTTGTTTTTTTTAAAATATACCGCGAAACTTTACACTTCATGACGTTTTTTTCAGTACACTTTTTATTTTCCCCAAAATATTTAATGCTACAAAATTTATATGATTGAAAAGGTGAAACTTCGACGCGAATCATGATATATTTTTCTTTGAATTTAGTTGAAAATTTAGTTGTAAAATACACAGGGAAAAGTTTAGTGTTTGAACCAAAAAATTTATTTCTAAAAATTGCATGAGCGTGGCCACATCAGTCAAAATTTATCAGCACTGTTAAAAATCTTTCCTGCATGAATTATATATGACTATAAAGCCAATACAAAGAGCTTTATACTGATAAAATTTCATAATGGTAGGATGGACTTTGACAGGTAAACTAACGAGTTAGCCAATTTTATTGATTTTCATTGTTCTGACGCTCATTAGTCATCGATAACTGTCATTTGTTTATTGGACAGTTTCTCGATAATATTACGACCCCTATACACAAGAAAACAACCCCTAGTGCATTTATTACCCATTTTTAATAAGAATTTCATTGTTGTGTGAATGAAAATTTGATGTTGTAAATATACGATAAATCAGCTTTTCGGCAAGTTTTTTAGGATAATTTTATGTTGAGTAAATCAAAAGTTACAGCCGAAAATCGTAGCCTGGACACCGCTTTTTAATCGAGCAAACTGGTTTGTTAAATAGTTTCAAATCCCTGTTATATTAGTCCCAGCACAGCCATATAATTTGGTACACTAGGCCATAATGATAAGATTGTGGAATGAGGATGACGTTCCCATTTAATTTCATGTATAACTAGAGGAATGTATTCGAAACGAATACTATATCTCCCCGTCCTGACATAATTTGTTCCAGGGACTAAATCATTGACCCGGCCTGACTACCCTCACAGATAATTTTTCCTAATTGAAAAAGTTTGAGTTACATGCATATTTTTATGTGCTTTATTTTACTGTCTTTACATTTTTAATATAACATAATCTTCTCAAATTATTTTTTATGAAATTAAGGTATCAATTTCATAAATACCATCCAGTAGTATTATCTCTGATTAAAGTGTCGGGGTCGTATGTAGCAATGGCGATAAAAATGTTTAGGCATAACTATTAACTGACAACTTCAATTAAGATAAGAAATAAATAATTTTCCCATTAAATCGGAAATCAAATTATAGGTTGCCTTGGGAATACATTGTATATGAGTATGACGATATTCCAAATGTCTGTAATTGAAGTAGGTTTATCATGAATTGGAACTAATTTTGAATTTAATTAGGACACTAATCTGTTGTATTTGTTAGAAACATGAGTACAGGTATGTTTTTTTCTTTTTTTATATATAAATTAACCACAGGGCCTTGTTACTAATTATAAAATTTTACTATCCATGCATATTTTGAATTAACTAAGCTGTGCAAAACACAACTTTCATTCGTCTGTTCACTAGATTTTATTCGTCTGTTGGTTTTATTTTACCTGTTTAGGCTGTTATCAGTACAGTCGTGTCCCGGATTATTGTGCATCCGGTAATACTGCGCATCGTCCATTTCGCAATGATATCGTTCTTAATTAAGTAAATGATAACAAGTGACACTGACCTGTTAGAGAGACAAATTGTAGGTCAACACAAAAAATTAAATACTTCCGCGCATTACGTCACGATACACTGACTGGTATATTTTACGAATCTAGGCTAAGAATTTGTTACCCTTCTTATTAAGATATACAATAATTCAAAGTAGAATTAGGAATAAATCCTGAATTTGGTTTATTTTGTAGCACAATAGTATATCTGATGGATACCAAAAGATCATTCCGAAATCATTCGTTTTCTCCACGTTTTGACCTATTTTTTTTTACATGCGCAGTATCACCGGACATCACACAGGTTGTTTACATCACGGGGTCAGTGTGTTTTCATGGAAATGAAAGTGCAACTGACATAACCTTTCAACAATTGAATATATTCAGTGAAAACATTGATAAATAAACTATTTTTAGACACCAAAGTTTTGGTGTTATAAAGTATTCAGGAAAGTCAGGTCCATGTTGAAGCTTTAGGTGCGCAGTATCACCGGCCTGCTCTGTACAAATACTATTTTTAGTAACAATTTTAATTAGCAAATATCTCATTAACAGTTTGACTAATTAACACATAAAAGTACATGGGCATAGATCAAATGGAAATTGATATATCCTGAAAATTTGGACATCGTGAGTGCAGTGGTTTTTCCAA
>MJUU01053856.1:45606-76754 GCA_002080025.1 Modiolus philippinarum | reverse complement strand
GCACTCAAGAGACATAAATTGTCGAAATGCGCATATGCAGAAACAAAATTTACAGTAACTTCGGTATTTTGTCATTCAAACAAATCCAATGGTAGAAGAGAGACTTAATAGACCATATCCGAGTTCTGGTATTCAGATTCACCAGTTGTTGTTTGTCCGCCCTACGTCACAAACGTGTCCGCCCCATGTGACCAACTTCATGACGTTTTAGGCTCTATGACGTGACGTGTTCTATACTGTGACGTATTGAAAAGTAGTCTGGTAAATCCTAATACCATAGGTCGGATATGGTCTATTTGTCATCATCATCTGGTAGCTGCTATACATCTAACTTAAATAACCATACTGTTCCAGGTACAAAAGATATAATGATAAATTCTAAAATATCTACCTGAATGGTAAACAAGTGATGCATCACCAGTAAAATACTTTAAAGTCAACAATGAATAAAATCATCTCTAATTCACATAGTTTCGTCAATATTGAAGAAGAACAACAATAAAAGCGTTGTTTCATTACTTGGTTAAACCATGTACTTGTAGAGACTTTGTCTCGTGTTTATACTCAATTTCCTTTCATTATTAATTTGCAATGCATGATACAATAACATTTTCCAATAGCAACTGATTTAGTAACAAAAGTGCATCCAGACTCCAAACTCCAAAAGGAAGCGTCAGGGTATTTATTTGCTTTTTTGTCATTATCTTTCTTAATGTTTCAAAAACTTTTCAAACTGTCTAACACCCTGAAGCAACCCGATCAGTACGCAGTCGAAAAAGAGATAATACAGATAATATAAGCATCAGAAAATAATTAAAACAAACATATTACCTTAACAAATCCCACCAACACTAACTGGTTGATGTATCAAATGCTAACTACTTAACGCTTAGAAAGATGTACATTAATGAATACAATAAAATGACAAAAAGACTGTTGCCAGTGCCGGCACCAAGAACGGCTATCCCGAGTTCCTATCGTTATCTATGTTTGTCTTTTGTCATTTCATTGTTTTTCTTGTGCAGTTCCCTGGTTGATTTTGGTATGTGATTGCAATGTTCGGCCATTGTAAGTGTTTCCTGTTATCTTCCTTTCATTAAACATAAATAACGATATGAACTCGGGATAGCCGGACTTGGTACCGGCACTAGCAACAAACAACGATAGGGTTAAACCCGTTTATGGGTACCCAAACCACCCCTTTCTCTATCCCGTTTCCCTATAGTATAATAAACATAAAAATAAAACCCAATACATGTAGACCACTAACTTTAAGACCACAATCTTGAAAAGGAAAGAATAAACAAAACGTAATTTAGAAAGGTGGGTCGAGGAGTGCTCGCCGCTAAACTGCCGGCTAGCTCAAGGAGCCTGGTCTGCTGGTAAAACACTGTCGCACTACGGAATAATAATCAAATTCAAAACTTCCCGAAGGGTTTGGTAAAGAATCATCATGAATTTCAGTAGACATCGGCAGTATCAGTGCGAGGCCAGTATAATTGTAAAATCTTCAGGTCATTGGATCCCAAAGCCAATTTAACGGAATCATGAAGTCAATATCCCCTATTACGCAAAGAATGTAAGTTACGTCCCAGTTTTCTGGATTTTTTATCATTTTTTGACACTTTTTAACAACATTTCCGTAAAAACGAGGGTGAGAAATGCCTTTTGTAATAAGTTGTTTCCGAGTTATATTTAGATACCAAATGTTCATATCTTCTATAAAACTTCTTAAATGTGTTTATCAATCTATGAAATCTGTAACCTTGTTGTAATAGTTTGGATGTGATAGCAAGGTTACGTTCATTAAAGTCGTCAAGAGTAAATCAGACGCGTGCGAATCGTACCAATTGAGACAAATACACCCCGTATGATGGTGCTGCAGGAACGTCGCCACAAAGAAAAGGGAAGTTAGTAGTAGTGATTTCAAAATCATCTCTTTTAAAATAAAGTTAAGTTTTATTTTTTCCAGAGTCAACGATGATAGTTAGATCGAGAAATTGGCAGCATTTAGAAATAATGTTTGCTTTATTAAGTTTCAGTTCTTGTGGGTAAAACAACGTCAGTAGAATATGGAAGGAACAAAGGAAGTGATGATTACAAAAACTCGAAAGACATGGCAAAAACCGCAACAGAGAAAAACAAGGACAAAACAAGGACGTGAGACAGCCACAATAGACGGAAATAAAATGACGATATTAAGAACTCATGGGCACTCATAGTGTGAACTCCCATGATAACCGGGAATGACATCAGGTGTCCCGGAAGGGTAAGCATGTCCTGCTCCACTAGTGGCACCCGTCACACTATCAGTGAGTCATTCCAGGGTAGAGTCAAAACCGGGTATGTCAAATCCGTGAAGACGTGAAATCTAGCTGAAAATGTCCGTTTTCATTTGGGACACAGACGCGTCATATCTGTCAATGATGTCATGGTGACGGCCATAGAAATGAGGTCGACATAGTCTAAAAACTGGGTATTGTCAAAAGTAAGGATATCGTCGATATACCTGCTGTTATCGTTGAAAATTGAAATAAGTTTATCACTGTTTTGCATGGTTCTATCCTGTATTTTTTTCATAAAGTCCCGTTCGTAACAGAACAGGAAAAGATCTGCAATGAGAGGTGCACAGTTTGTACCCATGGGAATTCCAATGACCTGTTGATAGACAACGAACAAAAATGTTGTCTACCAAAAGATTCAGTGCCTTAATCATGCCATCGCATGTCCGGGAACAATGATTTTTGTAAGTGATGTTAGAGAAGAATCCTTGCTTTTTATTACAACAAATGAATTGTAGACCAGAAAATTTGAACGACCATTTAATAAGTTGTCCCAATTTAGATTTAATCAATTTATGTGGAAGGTTGATTAAAGTGTAGAAAAATCATAACTGTCAATAGACAAAACCGGTCTTTGTATTGATTTTAGTTTATCTAAAATTTCAATGGAATTTTTTACACTCCAAGAGTTTTGATAAGTTTTTTCACAGTATTTGATAACTAACTCTTTATACAGGGAAATGCATTTATTAAATGGATGGATAAATTAGTGGTAGAATAGTTACTCGATGCCAAAATAAAACGATGTTTGTAGGGATTTTTGTGAAGCTTAGGAACCCAGTACATAGTAGGCAAGGTGTTATCTTTAGGTGGAACTTGGAGCATATCTGTATCGTTGTAGTGTTGTTTGGTTAATGTTTTTTCGTCAAAATAATACGTTCAAAAGTGTCCGACTTTGCAAATTCATTTTGTTGGACATCAATTTAATATTTCTTTCAAATAATAGAAACGTTGTTGGACGCTTTATCGACTGGTACAAATACATATTTATTGCTAAGATCTCTATCTCTTAATTTTAACTTAATTCTGTTTAAAGACAGCTTAGGCGGTGACTCTTTATAATCATCTTTATAAAAATTTATTCTGTTGGTAACTTTTGTAATAATTCTATCTTTGGACATATTGAGTGCGTGTTTGTCTGCACTTTCTCGTTTGTGCCATTTTAGATAATAATTGGCAACTGCGTTTTTAATAATATCAAAACATGCTTGCCAGTTTATTTTCGAAGGTGGGCGATATTTAGGTCCCTTATAAATGCAGGTAATTATAAAACTATTATATAACTTTAATTAAACGAGTACTGCACAACTTGTATCTCTCGGTACTATCCACAACCCGCTTTAAACGCAACATGAAATTAACCAAACTTGTTCAAATTTAAACAAAACAGCGTTACACACACCAGAACAGGAATGTACATAATATATGCATACACTCTTTTGGCTATTTTAGGTTACTTTGATTTTTTTCCCGAAGATTGTTTAATCAAGCAATGAAATGCTACCCTTGTTAAACTGTCAAAAGCACACCTTACACAAAACCCATTTTACTACAATTTCTGTTTATGTTATATATAGGTGATTTGGGTAGGCCACTACTTAATGATGTGGGTAATATCACTTTACAACACGTCACAATTGTCATTTACAAAATGTACATTTCATTTTTTTTATTTACCTTACCTGGTAAACTTTCTTTCCAAAGAATCCCACCTTTAAAATATTATATATCAACGTATAAATATATAATATTCCTGTGACAAGCTAAACCACATTGAATAAAATTAAGACACTATGATGCCTTCAACGAAAGAATAATATCTCCTGAATATATCCAACATCCCCAAGGTACGGACATTTTTCATGATAAACCCGTATGGAAATACCAAACTACTTCCAATTGCTGATGTGCATGTGAATTTTGCATACAATGAATGGGCTCCCTTGATTCCCTAGATACGTAATAACGCTTAAAACTTTGTTAAGTCGTTTCTAATACTTATGTTACGGGCAATTTCTATGAATCGCGATACCCAAAAGGCATATTAAAAAATCATGCTTAAATCCCTCCCAGTCAACATCCATAGTCCCTTACTGAATTTATTTTCTATTTTCGATATTTACCTGGTATCATTCTTTTATCGAGAATTTCAACGCAACGACAGGTCATACTTTTGTAGCAGTGCATGCTTCCTCTTCCAGACCACCTCTTTTTACTCCATGGAGTTTGTTCCGTGGGGGGTGGGGGGGCTTTTTCTTTGGTTCGTTTGCCCCATACTAATAAATAATCATTTAAACAAAAAAATCGTTTTAAGGGAGTACGAGCGTCAGATTTCAGAAGCAATCTATATCCTCGGGTTTTATCCATTCAAATACTGCTAAAATTTTTTGCACATGGATAACATTTTCTTGGTCATAAGTCGCTTTAAAATACATAAAATAGACTGTGTATAAAATTTAATCAACTTCCAATTATAATTTCATATATTTAAAGGCCTATAAATATCTTATGCAAATTGAAGGAAAACTGTAGAGAGATATGTTTCCCGCCAAAATTTTGTCGTCTTATATCTCAAAAATTCTTACGTGGATTTCCACATTTTTTTTCAAGTTGTTTCATTAGTAGTGCTCTTCAAAACAAAAGGTCAGAATTTTAATACTAATTACAAAATTTCTGACACTCGTACTCCCTTAAAATTTTGCAACATATCTTTTTGCATATTCAGTACGAAAACCTTTGATTTTGTATTCAGCTTTAGTGGAGCAAAAGTGAATTTACTATCGTCGTAAATAACAGGTTTTGTAATCTGGTTTTGCTGTGTTTGGTAATGCGTTTATCTGTGAAAAATAGGCTAGGTGTTGCTTTAATTAGAAATCTACTGCCATCGGGTCTAAATGTAAGTGAAACCGAACCATCAATCTAAAATGAATAATCCAAGGACAATGGCAACATCAGAAAAGCAAAGACACAACATGAGTACGGCACTGGAAAACAAAAATGAAGACATTCACACATACAGATATGAACAATCACCATGAAAGATCTTGATCTTTACTAGACAATTATAACTTGTATACATTGTGTTAGCTATTTAGTGGGTGTCGGTGACAACATGGTGTAAAAAATACCCTCGAGAACTATATTCAGAGTAGGAGAAGTCTTAACAAAAACTGCATTCTGTTGTCCAGAAAAAGTCAATCGTACTCTACCAAATTGTATTTATGTACACCGACAATGAGCAACAAAACAAAAATAAACTTATTCAAAAACTCTAATGTATACTTTCAATGAAGAAAAACTTGTTAGTTATGGATTCTCGAATTTTGACGTCCTTGAAATAATTGTTACAGGGAGTAGGATAAAAACAAGGAATAAAATTGAAATAAATCAAATCTTACTAGTATGCTGCTTTGCAACTGACTTATACTATGATATTACAGTAGAAGTATACTATGATATTATAGTACAAGTCAGTTGTATAGGAAATAACAATTAATTTCTTCAATATTTCCCTAAATTGTATACAAAAGTGTAAATCACTGGTACACCACTTTAAAAGTTCATCGATGATTAATACTAAATCACATAGTTTTGTCTTAATGAAACATTCCCTTCATTTAAGTGCTAAAATATTTACAGAAGCTAACAGTGCATGATGCAATAACATTTTCCAATGGTAACCCACTTAGTAAAAACCTCCGAAAGGGGAGTGGAAAGCTATTATTTTGCATTTATCATTACTTCACAAATTTTTAAATTGTCACCCAACACAACAACTCATGACTAAACATTACCAAACAAATGACGGTGCAACTAACAGAAGATCGTATTTTGACAGTCGGCAAAGTGAGAATGTGACCAACAGATAAAAGCAGCATGACAAAACAGATAAACCAAAAATGAAAGCAAATGCATTACATTTACGAACACCACAAAAAATAACCTACATTTGTATTTATGTGTCACATAATGACGACTACTTCACATTTAGGAAGATATACATAAATTTTTATAAATGCACAGACCTATGTTTATAGAACTAAAAGGGCACTTTCACAACTTGCATCTCTTGGTTCTTTCAACAATGCACTTAAAACACTACATAAAATAAACCAAACTTGTTCAAATTTAAATGAAATTAATCAGACCAGACCAGGAAAGTCCACAAAATGTAGATTTCCTAGCAATTGACACTCTTTCCACTATTTTTGGTTATTAAGAATTTTTAAAATGTTTTAGTCATGTGTAACACAATTTTTGTTTTATTTTATACTAAACTCATTTTACCTTGTTACATGTCAGAATTATCTTAAATTCAAAATGAACAATATCTGATGTCTTGTTATTTTACTAATGTTCAAAGAATCCCAACTTTATATTATTATATATCAACGCACTGAATTGTGATATTCCTTTTACAAACTAATCAAATGGACTAACATTTAGAACTATTTTGTTTCAATTGAAAAAAAACTATATCTGTTAAATATACGTATGGGAATGTTTCATGACAAACCCTTATGGAAATATCAATTTACTTCTCATTTCTAATAAACAGGTGTTTGAGGGGGGCAAGGATGTTACATAAACACACTGTAGTTAAATTATATGCTTATTTGAGAGTCACTTATTATAAATCACGCTTCCAGGGAAGGATCCCTCCCAGCCAATCTGCATAGCTCCTTTGCGATTTTATCTTCCATTTGCAACATTTACCCTGTGTTAAATTCCATTTATAATTTGGAATTTGTACTTAACGCCGTACATATCCTTAATTAGTGGCAATAATACTTATTTTCCCGTGCCACCTTTACATGTTGCGGTGCTTTTTTTCGTTGGTTCTTGATTTGCCATGTTAAAAAAATTAATGTTACACTTGTCTTAGGAATAACAATAAAAACTGCTCGAATATTTTGCAACATGTCTTCTTCATACATTGGCTATGTTCTCCACTTTAGTGGAGTATAGTTGAATTTACTACAGTAAGGCCAATAATGACAGATTTTGTTTATTTTTTCTGCTGTATTTGGTAATGTTTTTATCTACAGCTGTCAATAAAAAAAATAAAATAGACTCGGACTTTGCTTTAACACAGAAGTGAAATCTATCAACAACAACTCTTAGAATAGCCTTGCACGGACTTAATTTCTACAAAGTAAGTACTTTTGTCTTCTATGTACCGTATAATAGATTTCTACTTGCAACTTATCTCACGATGTTAGCTCTTTAGCCGATGATAATATATAGTATAAATTGTATAAACAACTTGTTTGATATCGGTGACAACATCCCTCAAAAACAATAAGTCTTTGTGCCACCCGTTTCCCCAGGAAAGTGAACAGTGTTCCATCATTTCCTCTGTTTATCTCGAGACTAAAAACAGATGTAGGATAAAAGAACAAACTTTAAAGTATTCAAAACTGCATAATTCATTACATTTAAAGCATATCTTTAAATGTTATCCGACAAACTCAAATTATATAACAAAATCGATAGATCTAAATTCGTGAGAGAAAAAAAAACACCAACACAACATTGAAATAAAACTGATGAAATCAAGATAAATGAGCACTTATAACAGCAACAACAGCGATTTTTAATATATCTTCCAACAGAGATATCTACTTACTGTTTTGAAAACGAACAAAGGTCGACATTGACTTGCAGTACGAGTATGGGTAGAATTTTATCGACTATTCAATGGTCAGGGAAAGTTGAAAGAAAATAAACATTAGAACTTACTAGATAATTAATTGAGGTTGTGACCTTCAGTATTCAAAACATTTAGTCGTGCAAAACTGTACAAACCTGCACAAAGAGACATTAATTTATAAACCTGACTCTAAATACATATCTTCTATAATGGCGAATTAATAGGAAGAATGAATAACAGAGAAAGAAGTGGTTGTGATAAAAACTGAAAAGAAAGGATAACAATATAGCGTTTTATAGAGGGGTGGCAAAGAATTCAAATTTCAAAACACGCCTCCAGGTCAAAGTTGAAATCAAATTTGTGGATGACAAGCTTTATTTGTGGAAAGTTTTCTTTTTCATTTTTTTCTTTTGCCAATATTAAAAAGGATGACAATTTTAGTACTATGCATATGGAATATAGGAGATTCTGTTTTTGATACGGACTTTATCACGGTCAGTATCAAGTGAGCCCTCTAGGGCGATATTGATGCGTTACGCCGTGATAAAGTCCGTATCAAAAACAAAATTTCCTATATTTCTTTTATCGGTAATTCACAAATGAAAAACAGAACTCTAAAACAGATTGAAAGTAACTGAAATTTATATTTCAGCAACGTTAATCTATTGTTTATTGCAATAATTTATGCATTTTCATTCAACGTCTTAAGCGTATGAATACGACCAATAGTACAAAACATGACGTCAACTTTGCAACCCACACGTGACGCCTTCAAAATGACCAAATAATTTCGTGATAATGTCCAGTTCGGTGATACTGGGATTATCGGTGGAAATTCATTCAAATTATCGATAAAATTAATTACATTGAAATTACTCTGATCTGAAACTTTTGCTGAAGAAATTGATTGTCCGTGAGGTTTGTTTCATTTAAAATTGCTTTACAAACTTTAACAGTAGTATATACCGATGGAACAAAATGATACGACATGACCCAAAACAATTGTTGAGGTAAAATTGAAAAAACCTGTACTTTTACATTTTTTTTCAAAATTACTTGTTGTTTGCGGTGCTGTTAACAGAGCAGGACATGCTTACCCTTCCGGAGCACCTGATGTCACTCTCAATTTCACTAGGGTTCACACTGTGAGTACCTTGTTTTTGAATGTTGTCTTTTCCATTTCTGTGCTTTGTATATGTCTAACGTCATTGTTTTCTGTGTTTAACGACATTGTTTTCTGTGTCCTCGTTTTGGCCATGTCTTCGGACTTCGATTTTTGTAAATTCCACTCCTTAGTTCTTTCGGTATTCTACTTCCGTTGTTCCTTAATTATTGTATCGTGTTGGCGGATTTCTCTAGCATACGTGTTCACTCGTTCACTCGTGTACACCTATTTCGCAGTTTATTGTTAACAATTAAAGGGTATGGAATATATGCACATGAGACAAAAACTCCACAAATACATGGTTTTACCAAACAAAGGAACAGCACTTAATTGTTGTTCTTCATACTGAATTCACCATGACGCCTTCAACAATGAGCGTTGTTCATATCTCATACTTAAGTTAAAGCACCGGTTTGAGCGGAATTCTTTGCTAGATATCGAACAACGCTACATCCATGTCTTTTCTGGTCATGGATGCGTTCAGTGTCAGTGCGAAGAAACACTCGTTCAAGGACAACGAACTTATACAATAATGATTTAAGTCAAAATAAAGAGTAGTTTGATAATACTAGCAGTTAGGAGAGGGTAATATTAAAATTCAAAACGGGTAACAGTAGATAAATCCTTAAATAAAAGGGATAATGTTTAAAAATCTTTCTCAAGTTCTTTAAGTAGCTATAGCATAAACATATTGAACCAGATGGTCGACTGATCAGTCTTTTTCTCAAGGTCTAAAATATAAAGACCTTTAACCGTAAGAGATGTGCAAAAACCTGATATAAAACAAGAAAAAGAATCTAACTGAAAAGACAAAAACCAACAAAGGACAGAGCTATGTAGGATGGAGATACTCGTTTTTTGAACAAACTTTTCTAAAATTTAAACATTGCAAGTTTCCAAATAAAGTCGGCTTTCTGGCCAGCACCAAAGTACTGACAGCTTGGTAAATACCCTCAGGGAATAATAGCAAAAGCTGAAAGAGAACATATAACCAAACGAATCAAAATGAAAAACCAAAATCAGCTAAGAACAGAGCAATGAATGAGGGAGATACTCTTAAGTTTTTTTTTAATGAATTTCGTTCATTGATTCATTGCAAAAAGAATGTGGCCAGGGTGGTTTTGAATCATTCTATAAATAAGCCATAAGTGAGAATAGGTTTTAAAAAGCGTTTCTAAAATGAAATGGCTTGAATCAGAAAAGTAGAGTAATAATTTCAGCAGCAGATTTTCTTGTCTATTAATAATTCTTTAAACGAAGCAATTTAACATTAAGCATACAGTACCTTCAAATCTGATTATTTTGTATCCATCAACTTGTCCAACCACATTCTTCCATCGGTAAACAACAATAAGAATATTGTACCAATTGTAACCCCTTGGGTTACTTTACAACGGTAAATGATTGAAATGTCGCATTGACATGACTTTACAACTAAATTGTATCTTTAAAACTTGGATCGAATACAACATTAAAATACATTATTGAAAAGTCGTTCGAAGGTAGTTTCATCAATAAAGCCTGTACTTATTCATCCAAATCAAGAAGATAAGTATTTGGAATTCTGTTTTTCATTAGAATGCGGTCGATCAAAGCGGAAATCAATCAAATTCCGAATTAATTGAAACATTATCAATTTGTTTAGTCTAATACTTTGGTTTGTAAGTCACAGACACAATATGAAATGATTCATTTTTACATTATTAAGTATTGATTGAAAACCTGACAATATAAATACAACATTTATTGCCTATTGCATTTGCTGCAATCCACCTTCAATTATTAATTCAAACACGATTCATGATTTACTGTATTTATATTTGTCAAATTCTAATGATAAATCTGCAAGAGATGCATTTGCATGCAAAAACTGTGCTTAATCTAAATTCTACTTGTATAGATAAAACCAATGAGTTTGTTGTGAAATGAATAATTATGGCTAAGGCAAACAGTGACATAATTATTGAATGCAGTACATTAGTTCTCTACAAATTTCCCTTCATAGTAAAATATCTGTCCTTCCTCCAGACAATTATTAGACAAATCTTCAAACAATATTCTGTCTGTGTGCAAATAACTAAATTCCGAAGTTACTGTAAATTTAATTTCTGCATATGGCCATTTCGATAAGTAATGTTTCTTCAGTGCATATTAAATCAAGTCATTTAGAAAACCATAAACACAACGATGTTAAAAACTGATAGAGAACGCATAACATTATCATCTTAATGGAAAGCCAAAATCAGATAATGACAGGGTTTTGCATGAGAGAGATACTCCTTACTTTTCAACAATTTATAAAAATGAAATCAGAAATACGTTCAGCCTCTGTTAATTTCGTACTTGTTAAATTCAATGACATAACTGAATGAAACGTCGTGTCGGTGCCCCAAATGAAAATGGATATTTTCAGGTAGTTTGCACGTCTCCCTGGATTGGATACATAGATTTCACTTTACTGTAAATTAGCTCACAAACAGTGCGAGCAGTGCCGCATACGTTGTAAAGCTTGATTGCCTTTCTGCAGAACCTAATGTCACCATTTTTTATGCGAGTTCACACTGTAAATGCATTCGTTTTTTGTTTTCGTTGTTTTTTGTTTTTCACATTTATCTTTTCCCAGCGTAGTGTATATCCACTGCTTTTGTTGAAGCCTGTTTTACTGCTAACGTTTTTTTTCAACTTATTATGAGGTAGGGACAGGGCCTCATGGTGACTTCAAGATGAAGAACAATAATAAAAGCGCTGTTACATTGCTTGGTTTTACCATGTATTTGAAAAGACTTTGTCTCATGTGCATTTACTCCATTAATATAGAGAAGATAATAGAAAACACTTAAAATGGCCGAAAACTGCTATCACATTCCACAATCCACCAGGGAACTGCACACGGATAACAATAACAAGGCAAAATGCAGGACGTAAACAACGATAGGAACTCGGGACAGCTTACCTTGGTACCGGCACTAGTAAGAGCTAGCGGTAGTGTTTAACCGGCTTATGGGTACCTAAATCTCCCCTTTCTCTATCCCGTTTCCCTATATATATGTAGTATAATAAACATACATATAAAACCCAATACAAGTAGACTACTAACTCTAAGATAACAATCTTGAGAAGGAAAGAATAACACAAAACCTAATTTGAAAGATAAGTCAAGGAGGGCTCGCTACTAAACTGCAGGCTAGCTCATGGCGCCAAGTCTTCTGGTAAAACACTGTCGCAATACGGAATAAAAATCAAATTCAAAACTTCCCGAAGGGTTTGGTAAAGTATAATCATGTTAGCTGTAAGAGTACATTTATTTCTGAACCATACTTCAAACATTTTATTTCAAATAGTTGTTTTTTAAAAAGAATAAAACATCAAATATAGTATAAAACAACTAAACCGTAAATTTAGTTTCTGTAGATGACTATTTTGACATATTTTGTCTTTTAGTTCTTCAGTGCAGATCAAATCAAATCAAATCCAAAGCCGAAAAATGTATAAAAATTTGAACAAATGTTATACCTTGATATGATCACTCACTACTTAATAACAACCTATTTGTTAATATTGGTCATCATAAAATAGTGAAGTACATTATACCTATTGTTAACTTCACATTAAATAAATTGCCTCTTTGCAATAATACCTTCAGATGGAAAATGGGCCATGTCATCCTGACATAAAATTACATTTTATGTATTTGTTGATTTCCGATTGAGCATTTATTCACAACAGTCAGTAGAATACCAAGTAAACAAAATTCACGTCACCCACATCAAAGTCCATAGACAAGGCAAAAAGGAGATAAACAGAATACGGAAATGCATACACGACACATTAACAAAATCACGAAAATCACAAACATGATATTTAGTTAAATAATCTAGCATTGTGAACTCTCATAAACACCTAGAGTTACAGCATTGCAAGTAAATCCCTTTTCGCATGTACAACCCGTCACATGAACGATCGGCTAAGCCATGAAAAAATAATTATTGATTAATGAAGTTGGGGGGGGGGGTAGTTTCTGGCATAGAATAGTCTTTTTATTTTGAATTTGTGCAAAGAAACTTTGAGGAATATGCTGTAAAAATACATGTATGCAAAACATTTTGGGGTTACGGATGTGTCAAAAAAATGCAGAGTTCTAAAGATAGGCCATGTGTGATTTTTCGCACAATATTTACAAGAGAATTATATGGAAAATATCACTATTCCACAATTCAAGGGCATAATTTTTCTATAAGCAGATAAACAATGTTTTTTTTTATAGAATACGCACGACTTTAGCCAAAATCCATAAAAAATCTAAAGAACGCACAACAAATTTTGCCGCAGCTTAAATCGCTGTAGCTATTTTGTTTTAAATAAGACCCTGATAAAACATATATGTATTATTTTGTAATTTTTGCCGCTTCTCTTGCTAGATTTACCGAAATAATCAAAGTTCAAATAAAAATATTTTCCATAGACTTAAATGTTAATTTCACTCAAATTTCAAAGAAATTCGATGTGGGAGTGATTGATGAATGATTTACGCAAACCAACGAACCAATGAAAAGACACAAAATCCATTGCCGATGGATTACTTATTTGCATATAGGGTGCTTGTTTATTGTTTATTCAGGTGGCCAATGAACAAACAGAATTTTGTTTTGTTTACTAATTTGCATAAAATATTTAGGTAAATCTGAGAATAAAATTTGCAGAACCAATATCCAGTTACCATTTACTTTTATTAAAATAAATTTGTTTACAGGTAAATAGTTTTTGTTGACACTTTGTCAAGTAATTAAATAATTATTTTTTTGCTTCGCAATCGAGAATAACTCCCGACCCACGGGTTTTGGTTAATCGATAGACCCCAGGGCATTATAATATATAAATAACATATAGCTGGGAGGGTGACAGAGCAGATTGTTACCCCGAGAAAACATTGTCAACTGATGCGAAGCAGAGGTTGACAATGTTTTTCGAGGGGTAACAATCTGCTCTGTCACCCTCCCAGCTATATGTTATTTATTTTATTATACTGAATGTTACTTTGATTTCAATTATTTATTGAAAATCACTTGACCATGAACAGAGGGTAACAGAGCAAAAATTGTTACCCTCTCGGCCATTTGACAATTTTAGTAAATGTTACCCTGGCAGCTTTAATTTAAATCTTACATATAATAGATAAAACCCAATACAAGTACACTACTTACGCCAAGACAACAATCTTGAGAAGGAAAGAATAACACAAAACCTAATTTGAAAGATTAGTCAAGGAGGGCTCGCCACTAAACTTATAGATTGAATTGTCAAATTAATTTTTGTTAAGGAAAAATCTTCAAAAGTATAATAACAATAAATACAGGTATGCAGTTAACCAGGTATACTCCTCTGTTTTTGACTCAAATTTTCTGTTTAAATAACATAGAAGGGTAATGGAAAACGGAAAACTTTTTAACCCTTTGTTGCAAAATCGTTGTGGCTACTTTAGTGTTTTACAGGTACAATTCTCATTATGTATAATGTACTATATAAAATAACGCATTTGAAGGTATTATGTACTTTGAGGCAAAGTGATTTCCAATAACAGAGAAATACGTTCATTTGTGCTCATTTGTTTGACAAAGTATTACAAATAATAAAATTAAAGAGATGTGGTAGGGTTATCAATGAGGTATTTACAATTAATTGGGGGTAATATCAAAATTTCCCAACAGAATTGTCAAGAGCCGAAATCCAAAAGGCAAATAGACAAGGCAAGTGTAGAACCACGAAGCTTTTGTTAACTGTGTTGTCTTATATATCACATTGCTATTTCTAGTTTTTGTCTTTGTCAATGATGTTTATGATACAGATTTTCCGTTGTGATATCTGTGTACAAAACGATACATATATGTTTTTTTTTCTTCAAATTTTCACCTTGGTCTTGTTTGAGGGGTAAAGAGAAGCAATTTCATGGTTTAGAAATCAGGCACATAAAAGATCTTTCTTAACATCATTTTCACTTAGCAATGAGATGAACATTTCACTGAATTGCGACCTGTCATAGGCAGTTGATGTTGAGTTGATTGCGTACACTAACGCAATGAAAAGGGAGTTTTGGCGCAACATAAAACTGGGTTAAACCACCATTTCTTGTGAAATGCCTGTACAAAGTCAAGACCATTATGGTTTTTTAACTCACTGATTTGGGCTCTTGAAAATGTTCGGCATTTTGTTATTACCCCCATTTATTTAATGAGTCCCTGAAGAAATTCAGTCTTGTAGGAATTAAAACAAGTCTGCGAGTAGAGGAGCACAATTGGTGAACATTTGTATACACTTAAGAACAGTACAGCGTAGCAGACTAATATTTTTATTTCATGAATTTATTGTATGTATTATAGGGCCTGGAACAAAAATTGTTCCCGTAGTTCCGTTTTGCACGATTCAAAAAAGAACGTCAAAATCATCATACGACATGTTTGAGGGAAACGTTTTTGAATTGAATCTTTTATTATAATTTTAGGTGTATCTAGTCGATTTGTACAAACTCTATTCAGGGAAAACACTGTCATGATAATATGATCTCTGGTTTGGTTTAACAGGTAAACCAACAAGTCAAAGTGAACTCAGCAGATATTGTTAGCGCTCACCGCAAAAAAAAATTAAAAAAAAACATATCGTATACCAAATTTACTTTTTATAAAAAGGGCGGGAAAAGGAGTTCTGACTGACTCTTACATTATAATGTTGCGTTCACACTTAAAACGAATTAATTCGCATTCGATGCGTATTAAACTAATGCGTATTAGTTTTTGTTTACCCAAAACGTACATGTAACGTTGCGTTCACATGTAATACGTATCGAATGCGCATCGAAAACGTTTTTGATACGTATTCGATGCGCATTATATGTACGTCTGAACGCAGCATGTGTCTCTTGACGATTCTACTCGGGAATTTTGTTATTACCCTCATTTGTTTAAGTTTCACACAGCAAAACTTAGTCCAATGAATTATTGTTAACTGAATATTCACGGGTCATGTAGCATTGCTGATGTTGAGGGGCAAAATTTTTTACCTATGTATTAAAGGATGATCATGAAAAATAAAAAAAAATCCCGTAGTACTTTCTTGATAACCTATCCTTCAAAATTCTAAAACTCTATCAATTAGTCCTTCCTTTTCATGTGTTCATATGTTATAGAAAATACTAGCATCCAAATTATAAAAGTTTTGAATTTAAACACACACACACACAAACACACACACACCTGTCGAGTTGACTAGTGTCAATACTGTCAAGATCTGTTTGTTATGGATTCCTATCAAGTTTAGAAATGCAGAAAGAGCCAACACTTAGGTCTTTATTTGACCCTAAGATTAAAGTTAGATATATAAGTAAAAATTAGTGCTGAACTCCTTTAAAATATTCAAACTTTGAAAAGCAAGAAACATGCCTTACATTTTTTGTTATGATTAAGCAGTTACAAACACTTAATTGAAGAATTTTTTATATAAAAATCTATTGTGCCATATATATATATACTTGCAAAAAACAGTTGTACACCAATGTTTAGAAGCTATATGACCGCTCTTCACTTAATTGGTAAAACTCTGAATTTTGTAGATTTTAACGAGTCACTATACTATACGTTCTTATCATACCTACTCCTTTAAAGAAGGTGACTGTTGTCATGATCCCTTTTGAAATCAAATGATGTTTCTTTACATTTGTTAAATTCTGAATTTTGTAGATTTTACAGGGTCAGTAAATGTCTAAAGAAGGTGACTGTTGTCATCATCCATTTTGATAACAAAGGGTGCTTTGTTGTCAAAATGGTTTGAATCCATATGGGGAAACAATTGAACTCGTTATAGCCGGATATAAGTAAGCTCGCTGGATGAACTGTAAATGCATTTGTCAGCAATGAGACAATCTATAGCGTTTATAACACACGAACAGTATATTGTTGTAAGCTAAAAAGAAACTTGCTTTATGAAATTAATGTACTAAAATGTTTGTTCATTGACAGCCATTCAAAATGTTTTATCAATTTTGCTTCAGGATCTATCTGATCGTTTCTACGAGCAAATGAATCGAAATGGATCAATGGAGTAAAATTTATTGCTGTAGATTCCATTAAAACAAAAGTAATCCAAAAATAACTATATTTAACAATGAAGGGATATGGAATAAATACAAATGAGACAAAGTCTCTACAAATACATGGTTAAACTAAGAAATGGAACAACGCTTTTATTGTTGTTCTTCATCTTGAAGTCATTATGAGGCCTTCAACATTGAGATTTACTCATAATTCAGAGTAAAAAGTTAAGACAGTCCTAGCTCTGGTTTCAGCAAAATAGATGTCGAGCAATGCTACATCCATGTATCTTTACTCATAGACGCGGGATCGTCATCAAACATAAATTGCACTGGCATAGTTTTCTTGCAATCGCTGTCATTATCACAACATATAAACAACCACAGGGTAGTCATCGAGGCAATAGTAAGAAAACTTGGCATGGTAAAATCATGGGATGTTGGAACAATAAACATGTGGTCAGAATAACAATTTGAAATTACAAAAAAAGAAAAAAATGAAAGTATGATAGTGCATTTATAGGAAAGATTCCCTCAAGAACAAGTACACCATACCTGAAATGTATATAGAGCATACATAATTCTCACGTGGACTTCACACTGCAGAAGAGACAAACTCCAGTCTAAAATTAGCAATGAAGGAATATGAAGTAAATATGCCATATTGTGATGTGCAATGGTTTAAGGTGATACCACATACAGCAGAATTGAAAATACTTTATGGTTTGATTTTACGGAGGTTATCTAAGTATACTTGTAAAACAACACGAACAATACCACTTGTTACATGCATGCCTTAGACGTGCAAAAGTTTAGCAGTCACATCAGTTTTAATAAATGGGTATTTTTCTGGTTGTGTGGTCTTAAGGAATAATGAGAGATTTTTATTATACCTGTAAAATAAAGTAATGTCCAGTGCTGTTTACAAAAACCTGTACAGGTGGGCGAAAAACGAATTGGTGTGATGAGTTATTTATATCGGGCACTGAAGTAATTATCAAAGCTTTGTGAAGTATTGAATGTTGAGTTTTATGAAACTATTCTCGATTTTAATGAGAGGTGATTTAAATAAAATTCATAGCCTCTATATATTATCTGAAATTCAACACTTCACGGTCTGAATGAATATGATGAAAACTCTATTAAATCATCATGCATTTTAATTTATCTTTCTGTATTTGGCATGCTACTGTAACTTCTAACACTTAACTGCGCGCTACTCCCTAACAGGATGATGTGCATTCTGCAGTTATCACATGCCATAAAATATATATGAATTGCTGTTTTTGCATTTTGTTTACTGACATATACCGTATTTTCGCGGTTGCTAAATTTCGCAATTAATTTCCAAAAGACGGGTATTAAATCTAAGCTTTGATGAATTTTCGCGATTGGGAAATTGGGTACGGGAAAACATATATGAAGATATACTGACATTAATTTAGCGTATTTTTATTTTCGAGCTTCCAGAAACCTCGCAAATATAGCGAAAATTACCAGCTATTCGGTATATGTATAGCAAACTTCAGCTAAGAAAAAAGTAAAAAAAAATATTGATGCAGCAGCACAACCACTGGTCGCTCTAATAGTATGTCTGGTTTTGGTAGTGTTGTACTATTTTTATTGTATACATTATTAAAAATTCCTATTTATGTTTTCCTTTTTAGATTATATAAACGTAATACCAGAGAGAAGCGTTGTAAAATTTTACGTCCATATCACATCTCCAGTTCGAAGTATAAGTTTGTATCGATACAAATGACTTAAGATTAAGTATAAGTAAGAGTAGAAAACTCTTATTCTATTCTATACTAACAATTCTGTTGCAGGAAACAAATCAAAGAAACGTCACACGAGTCGTGTTGCTAGGACAGAGCAAGGATCCCTTATATCTAAAAATGCTTTTAACATAAGTCGCAGTCAGATATAAATGTAAACATTTTCAGAGTTCATGTGTGTATATTTTCCAACAAATTAGTACATGTCAGGCAAATATTCCTACAATATTGTTATGTTTTGTGCCCCCCTACCCCCAAAAAAATAATTAAAAAAAAACTATGGAAGTAGGATTTAACCGAAGACTGATTTTTTTAATAAAGATATCTTCATATCAATTCAATTTTAAATATGCCATATGAAGCGCAAATCAACATTAACATAGAAGTACTCACTATTTGCCATGCACTTATTACCCTTTCCGTGTGTTGACCGGTAAACTAGAGTAACTGCATAACTGAAAATGACAAAATACAGAAATACGGAAGTTGCATAATAAACAGGTAACTTTCTATGCTTTACGCATGCATCAGAATCAAACATCAGGCAAACGATTATCCCAAAATTGTCCGAAAGAAGTACGCATTACCAAAAATATATAAAAATGAAGTAAAACCCAGAACCAAGTACATCCACCAAGTGCAATACATGAAACGTTTTAAGGGGTTAGAATTTTGATAAAAACAGTTAATTTCTATAAAAACGTTAGGAAAATTTTCATGTCAGACAAGTCTGACAACTGGGCTGGAGAATATATCCTTTGGATCTATGAATATCATTATACAATGTATATACCAATATCTTCAAGTATATTATGCCCGTCTAACATTATTTATCAATAACAAAATACCGAAGTTACTGTGAATTTAGTTCCTGCATATGCAAGTGATCAATACATTGGTCAACTAAGATATCAAAGAGTGCTTTTTTTACCGGTTGAAAATTCGTGTATCTTGTAATTAAAAATGCTTGTTTCGTATCATATCCAGTATCAAGCACAAATAGATGGCTCACAAAATGATACTGATGTCTCGCATGGTAATTTGGGACATATATGTAAAAAGGAATTTGTATGCTCATATGATCTAGTGTCATTCACCTTGATGTGTGAATGATCAAAGTAAACATTTTCTAAAAAGTGAAAACACTTTGTTTGCGATTAAAGCATCCTATAATATGTAAATTTGGACATATCTTTTTGTCTGGTCTTTAATATCCTTTAAGTCATCTTCAGTTTTACCTCTCATTAAATTTAATCCAATAAAATAAACATAAAAAACTGAAAAAATATTGTTTGTTGCGCGATGTATGTTCTTAGTAGGGGTAGTTACATAATGTTGTAACTTTGGTACATATCATATGCAAACTTTATTATTTGGTACTTAAAATTGAGCATATGCCATTTTGTCATACTGGGAACATAAGCATTAAAAATCCATTTCCCCAAAAGAAACAATACTAGTGCATCAATTGTGCATTACAAAAAGTGAAAAGTGTCTTTTGGTAATGGTCAAGGAGGTAACCAATTCAAACAATGATACAAAAAGCTTGGGAGGATGATACTACCAACATGTATTCAAAGGAATATATTTGTCGAGTTTGAAAGGAGACAATTCGTATTCAAATGTTCACCTTTGCCTACCGATCTATTTCTGCCGAATTTATACAAATCTTAGTCTTATAGATAAAAAGAAAGAATTTTTTACTTCAGCTTTCGATATATTGTTGATCTATTACTCAATACTCAAAAATATCTCAGTCAACTCAAAACTATAAGATCGGTTTAATATTTCGATCCATTGTCCGAGGAATGACTCCCCTTGACTATAATCTATGACACATAAAATGATTTCAAATTTGCAAATGTCATGGGTTTGAGTAGTGACATTATTTCTGATCAGCTACCTTGTGTATTATGTATTTCAATTGATACGATATACCATTTAATCCTTTCAATACAAGGACTTCACCAATAAAAGTTTACTACTACTCCAAGGTTATGAGGAAGAACTCTTGAAGTTCTATGGTCTCTTCTCAGGCTGGTTCGTCAGTATAGTTTTATTTTCTTCCAACTTACGACTGGCTTGGTTGCATTTGAATAGGCGTTCAATTTAAGTCGTCTCTTCTTAAAATATGTCTTGTTAATGGCTACGAATTTTTGACCAATGGTGCATGGACAGCAGGTGATGCTTGACTTGTTGATATAATAGGGCCTGTAAGTCTCGTACAATTTTGAAACTTCCGGGACCAAACCTTGTACCCGGAAGTTACATTTTAAACAAAGATACATAATGTTCAAACAAAAATTGGAACGTCACAATCCTCCGACGTCATGTTATGGCGGGAAACGTTTTCGAATTGCCTGTTTATCGTTGATTCTCGGGAGTCACATGACGAGACTTACAGACCCTATATCTTTCATGTAAACATTTTCATGTTATTATTGGAGTTGTATAGCGGAATATGACATGATTAAATTTTCAAAGTTCATTTTTATGCTCTTGTAGTTCGCTCGTGGAGCGAATATATTTTGGGCCCTTTATTTAGTATTTAGGTAACTCGAGGTTACAATGTTGCTTTTCGGGTTGACACGAAGAAGTGGTTCTTTCATATGGAATAAACATTTGGCAACTCCTTGTGAATATTTCCGTTACTCACATAACAATACTAGTTTATGGTCATTATTGCATTCGTAAACATCATTGATACTCTTGCTGTATTGTAATTATCTGATAGTTTTGAGATTACAGCAATCTGTATGTGTATTTGTACAATCTTGAACTTACTATGAGGTAAGAGCAAAGCTCATTTTTGAAGGTCTTATTGCGACTTCAAGATTAAGAACGACAATAAAAGTGTTGTCCCATTGCTTAGTTTTACTTTTTTGTAGAGGCTTTTTTTCATGTACATTTACTCTGTATTCTTTAACTATTTACTTTACGCCTCTCCTTTATTATAAAAAAACACGAAAATAGAATCATATGATGAATATTTTTTATAAATCATTTTACCTGCAAAATAAAACAAAAACAAAAGCAAATAAAAGAGCAAAAAAAAAAACAAACAAACAAAAAACAGACAAACAAACAAAAAACAAACAAACAAAAAAAAGGAAAAAAATGCATGTAAATTGTACGAGTCTTAATTAAAAAAAATTTTTTTTTTGGTAAATCCATAGAACTTATAATGAATATTATTGAATGAGTATTTATAATGTGTATGTACGATTGATATAAAAGTTAGCTTTAAGTATACACCCCAGTTGTAATTATCTCTGAATAAAAACATAAGAAGAAAAAACATCAGTTGAAGTTTTTCGTCTGATGTGCAAGATCCTTCCAAATTGTTATATATTTTTGAAACACAACTTCAATAATCAAATAACAAAATACCGAAGTCACTATAAATGGTGAATAAAAGGATATGGAGTAAATGCATATGAGACAAAGTCTCTACAAATACATGGTAAAGAACAAGCAAAGGAACAATGCTTTTATTGTTGTTCTTCATCTTGAAGTCACCATGAGGCCTTCAACAATGAGCTTTGCTCATACCTCATAGTAAGTTCAAGACGGCCCCTAGCACCGGTTTAAGCGGAATTCTAGCTTCTGCATATGACCATTTCGACAACTGATGTCTCTTTAGTGCAGATAAAATCTAAACATTTGGAAGACCATAAGCTCAAAAACGGTAAGAAACAGATAGAGAACAAAAGCCAAATAAGATCAAATGGAAAGCCAAAATCAGCTTAGGACAGAGCTTTCATTGGTGGATATACTTCTTAGTTTTCAACAAAACTTACAAAAATTAAATTTGACAAGTATCCATATAAATTGGCTTTCTGATTAGCACCGAAGTACTGACTACTGGGCTGGTGAATACCCTAAGGGTATCATAAAATCATGAAATACAGAAATCGAGCCAGCTAAAGATTTAAAAAGTACTAGTAGTATAAAGCAAAAGCATTTTCTACTAACAGATCAGCCTTTTCAAACATAGAAAACTTTGTGCTAATATTGATAACTTAATCTGGTAGATTTTAAGTTCTAAAGTATTGAAATTCATACAAATTTTACATAGACAACGTTACTTACTTAACAGGGAATATACAACGAGGTCGTGGTTTTTAAAAGGATAAAAACACATTGTAATGAATACATGAGCTTTACACTTCTGCTCTCATCTGGATCTTGGTATCGGCACCATCTTCTACGTATCCTGCTTAAACGATGGTACAAATAAATTAGCTCAGGATATAAGGTTTATAAACAAAGATACATGTAATGGGAAAACTTATAAATAAAGCAAAAAGGACATCTTTTCCTATTGTAAACTGCATACAGATTATATAATGCAATTCAGTTTAAATATGAATTTCCATCGACTATTGAATAAATTCTGTCATGAGCAAATCCTGTCGGAGCAGATGCTCTAAATGAAGAATTTGCATGTCTCACTATACATATTTCAAATCTAATTGTTTCTTCACTTGCAAAGTTAACTCCTGTTTTGCTACCTTTCCAAGGCCACTCATTGGAAATGATTCCAGGAAAACATGAAACTTTGGACAAAACTTTCGTGATTCGAATCCTCCTTGTTCTCCGATATTTGCATCATATAGAAACTTTTCTATATCATTCCATGTAATGGAAGAACCAGGCTTCCGTTTTACACACGCACATGGTTCCTGAAATGTTTTTTCATCTTCAACTGCGATAACGACAGCCTTTTCAACTTCTGGATGTTTTTCGATTGCGGCTTCTATCAGGCTTGGAGAAACCCTTACAGTTCCCACCAAAATAGTATCAGTTGTTCTCCCCATAGCGAATATTTCGCCGTCTTTTGATATATAGCCTGCATCCTGTAAATTTTGCCAGCCGGATTCATCTAAAACTTCGGCGCTTTTTTCTGGATCATTTACATATCCAAGAAAACGGAATCGTGTACGCGCATGAATAACACCTGTGACATCACGTGGACAGACATTCCCGTCCGAATCTACCACTTTTACCTCAACACCGCGTACAGCTTTCCCACAGTTGTAGTCTGAAAAGTCCTCGTATTTGAAAACTTCTTTCATTGCCGCAACTCCTACTTCCGTATTTCCATAACCAGTTACAAATTTCTTAGCAATATTTCCAACTGCCTTTGCAATTGATTTTTTCATTGGGAAACCAGCAGTAAATACCATTTTAAGTGGAAATTGGGGTCCGATGTCTGTTTCGCTGTCCATCATATCGTAAAGACATGGTCCAAGAATCACTGCCATTGTACATTTTTCTCTGTTAATTATGTCAATTGTGAATTTTGTCATCGCACTTGTAGATCCAAGTTGGGTTAGACTGTCAACAGTGACTATTGTACATCCATGTAAAAGATATGAGGAGAAGTAACCTCCGATATTGTAAAATGGGGCTGGATTAAAAAATACGTCATCATTTCCACACTGAATTACATCGTCTACGCACAACGCTTGATTCAAAGTATCGAAATGCGTTTTTGGAACTAACTTTGAAAAGCCAGTTGTTCCAGATGTGAGTTGGTATATACAGACGTCGTCCGAACTAAGGGAAGGCATTTCTAGATCTTTATTTTCGTCACCTAAACGAAGAACCGTGTTAAAATTCATTTTGAAATCATCAATGATACCCCCACAATGAATTGCATAGCAAAGACTTGGTATTTTTGATCCCTGTATTCGTCCTTCATTGTCTGTTTTGGATATGAAGTTCTTTATTATTTCTAGTTTTTGTCCTCCAGGTCCAGAGTCGAAAATAACAGCTACGCATTTACCAGCTTTTTTGATAGTATGGATAACATCTTCACCGTCTTTTCTTACAAACACAAGTCCAACAGCAATCCCACCTGTCATTACGATTCCACAGTAACAGACGAGCCACTCAGGGCAATTCGGAAGACCAATACCAATGACATCGCCATGTTTTATTCCAAGAGAAAGCAGTCCTTTAGCAAATCGAACTGACTTGTCATATAATTCCGAACAAGTCAGAACACTTCTTTCGCTCTCCTTTGAGTATGACACAAGGCATGGTTTGTCAGGTGTCTTGTCTGCAAAGAACTTTAGTCGTTCTTGAAATGTATCGTAAATCAAGCAATCTTTCAGAGGTGTAAAAACATAACTATTATCTGCCATTTTGTTAAACAGAAATGAACAGTTGAATTTATTAATAATCTTCCAAGGTCACCTTGAAACAAGTGGTGCTTGGGCACGACTGAATTACATATAAAGACGAGTGTGCATACTTATCAAAATGAGGATTATTACGTGAAGTCATTCATTACTAGTGAGTGCAATTTGATATTGTATAAAATTGCAGAACATTGTGTTCTTGTTCTATAAGAAATCCAATCTGTTTAATTTAAATACATATAAATATGAATTGGCCGCACATTCAAATGAAAGTATAAAGATATTGTAGGATTTGTTAGTAATTCCGTTCATCTAACTTTCGTTGGAAGCCATTCCTGCCATAATTTAGGGTTGAAAGTTTTAATTTTTTTTGTAGCATTATTTCAAATATACACAACACATTTCGTGTAGTGTGATTGTCATTTCAGCCATTGTAATTTTTCTAAAAAGCCTTCAGAATTTTTATATTTGTTCCGGTTCAAAGTATGGTCTCGAGATGTCGTTAACCTTGCTCCGTGAACTCCGGCTTCCTGCATATGTGCATCTTTCTCATTTGATACTTTTTATAGAAGTTTACACGTAAAGACTGAAACTTTAAAAAAAAATAATCTACAGAACCTTTAAAAACTTTTTGTATTAAAAATTATGAGATCAAAGAAAAAAATCTAACAATAATTTCATTCAGTGTCCTAAAATAGCGATGTCAAGTTAAAATTATGGAACCTTAAAACGATTTTCTGAAGTGTCTTCTATCATCAACACAACAAAGTTGTAGTAGTGTTACAACAAAAGTTTTCTACCTTTCACACTTATCAATTGGTTCACAGCTATTTTCATTAGACTCTGATTCTTTACTATACACTAATGTGAATATTTTTACATCGGTTTTTGATATAACTAATTTTTATTCGGTTGGATGGGAAAGTCTTTTATCAAATCGGTATTCCATTGCGTCAAAATTGTGCCTCTCTATAGATTTATTTCATACTTGTTGAAGCAGATTTTATCCAAAGTTAATTCGGAGACTGGCAACAAAATGACTTTATTCTTTTGCAATATAACAATCCGATATAAAAAAAACAAAATTTGCGGACAAAGAGCGCTATTTTGCGGACAAAAGGGAACAGCGGACAAAAAGCAACATGCGAACAAAAAGCTCTGTGTCATGTGTTGTTCTTTTTTTATTTCCACTTTATATATTCCAGAGAATGCAGATCAAAGATACCGCTTGTATTACAAATCTGTGTCATATAGCTGTGAACCTCGAAAAGATCTATGACAAACCTCAGGCATTTGATTTCTTAAAAATCACATTTTTCTCTCATTGCGATCGTAGTGACAAATCAAGAATACGAAATTCCGCTGTTGAATGGTTGTAGAATGTAACTTTATTCGCGAGCAATTACTAGTACGTACGACAAATGCACAGGGGTGATTTTGTAACTAAATACAGAAGGAAAACTAGTCAGAATAGTACAGCAACCTATTTATGATTTATTCATGTTTTAACCACTATTTCGACTCATTTGATCCGATGTAGCGATGGGACAGACTTACTAAAACAGTAGCTAATAAGTCATTAAATATGCTGTACCATCAAAATTCGGAAAAAAATTTGGTAGCTCAATAAATTAGCAGCATAGAGGCAAGAAAAGCAAAATGGACAAAACAGAACTCATAAACGAATTTTGAACACTAACTGCACAAAAATACAATTGAAGAAATGTTCTCCTTCTAATAAGCTTCATTTCGGTGACCTATTTTGGTATGCTCCGCTTTGGCTGCATTTCATCTTCCATTATCACTTTGAAATTTTACTTTTTTGTCCAATTTATACTGAATAAGTAAATTCTGAATGTATTTAAAATAATGAATGAAATTTTAGGTATGTAGACCTTGAAATTTAATACGTTATCCAAAAAATCAAATGTGGACTCTTCCTTTATCTTCTGGCTCCGAATTAATAATATTTTCGAAAACTACGTATTGTCCTATGTTAATATTATCGTTATTTAAATGTGCTGTCTTATTTAAAGACTACTCATAGCTATTTTGATCATTGTTCAGCATGATGATAGCCCTTTATCTGGTCTATAAACAGACATTACACTAACTGTAATCTACAAAATTGAATTATAAAAAAGCCATCGATTCTTTGAAGTTATTTTTCCATTACAAATTATAATAGCAAAGAAACTCAATTTATACATAGATCAACGATAAAAACGGTGTCTTCATTTCTTATCGCAAGAGAATCTTTTTAAAAAATGTTTATTCTATTCTTCCATGTGGATTAGTGCATGACATTAAATTTTGAAAATATTAAAATATTTATATATCAAAATTCTCAAAAAAGTAATTTACATTTTAAATTTGGCTAATCTATATTTTCAGTTGTTGTTGATATAGTACAAAAAAATGCATTTTTATGTTCATTCCAGATTTTTTTCGTTACTTATTTATTTGGTTTCAAATATGGATCAACCTTCCTTTGCCATTTCCTATAAGTTTTTGATGAAAATGGACGTCCATTCTACTTGATGAAAAGGATAGCGGATAATTGATGTCATTTTCAGTCATTGTTTAGTCAAAAATTGTGTGGAAATTTTGTGTTTTGCAATTTTTCATATAAGATTTTCCTGTGCTCTCATTTTAGCAGCAATATAGCTACCTTTCCAACTTATGCAATGTTTATTTCACAGTTGATTTCTTGCTCTAGGGCATGCTTACACTGATGTTTGGAATAGAGCCAACTTTCCCAATAGCTGTGCTGTCAGGGATACGTACAACTTTTTCCACCTACTCCCCTTTAAGAACTTCTAAATTTCACCACGACATCATTTAACGTTATGGCGTTTCAATGCCTAAAATTATGGGCATTTTTACTGTATTTCACGTTTTGACGGATTTGACATTAACGGTTTTCACTTTGCTCTGGATCATTTGACGTGTGTCCTATAAAGAGTAAATATGCTGACATTTCTGGAAGTCCAGATGATGATAATTCACACTGTATTGTATAGTTTTGTATGTTGTCTTTTTATTTCCGTGTTTTTTTTTAATGTCTGATTTCTTTGTTTTACTGGACTTTTATGTTATTTGTACTTCGTTTAATAGGTAATTAACGGTAGTCTCAAGCATATGACGGCTACATTTCAAAGCTGTGTCTTTAATGTATACAATGAAGTCAATCACACAATGAAAAGAAATGTGTTTATGGAGTGAAACGATTGTTCCGAACAAAATGAAAATACTGTCGTCAACAGAATGACTTCTCTAGAATTAAAATTTCAGAATTGTTATCAAATAACTCGAAAACCGTTGAAGGTAATATCAATTTTACAAATAAAATGATTAGCTTGGCAAAGTCTTAAAACCTTGCAAGGTTGAAAATATGATATCCTGTCTATGGGAAACTGCCGTTTTTTAACTTCTCTCAAAAAGAATATATAAGGGATTTGTCGACAAATTACTTAGCAAGGTCCAAAAAGTGAATACTTAAATATGAAACTCTTTTCGTATATTTCAAAATCTGTAGGATATAGAGAATTAATTCAGTTACACATCTGTTCTGCTGTTTGACACGTCACACTGCCAATGAAAAGTCCGGTTTTGTCATATTCGGTGTTGTCAGTATTATGCCATAGTTCATCTTAATTGCGCTTTTGCGACGAAACTGTGAAATGTAGTCGCCATATCCAGGGGACGGGGAATAGCATTACAACTTCCTGGGACCTTTGTACTTTATTGGCTCATTTTTATTCACAAGATGACGTCATTGACTAACTTTAGTAACTTTGTAGCTAAATATTTACAGCGCAGAATAAAAAATCACGTGATCAAGTGAAACTCGATCGAAATGTTCATCACATCGGGCCACGTCTCAAATTACATAACCTCCGACATAACTCAAGTAGGTACACTGTATGTGTAAGACTAATGAAAATTCAGAATATTAAGTAAAACTGGTATGTCAATTGTTCGAAGAACAATTGATAGGTTTTTCCCGCTAATTGCGTCATAATGTTCTCATATATTGATTCATTGCTAACACCATAATTCTAAGCTTGATATATACATTTATTGATTCTTAAACATGAAAAAAGATTTTTGAATTTGACCTTGACCTTTGACCTTGACCTAATTTTGAAGGTCATGTGTTCCTGAACATTTCTTATTTTAATATAAGTTTGTATCTTCAATGGTATTTGAGCTATAAGCAAAAAACCCGAATTCGGACCTCAAAAATCGGTTTTTGGTCCATAGGCCCAAAACGGTTTGTCCAATAATTTTGAAGCTTATGTAACAAATGTAGATCTGAACAAGACACACATTTTCTTCATTACATTTAATCAGCTATCTATTCCGGTTTCAGAGTTAATTCAATAACAAGGTCTGGGGTCAAAGTTCAAAGTGACCAATGACCTTTGACGTCGACATTTTTAGATGTAACATATATCACCTAAATTGAATGGAATATGTTTCCGGTTTCTATCTCTTACCATCTCTCAGAAAATCATGCTTAAAAAAGTACTGTTTTTGGGTAGCTAACACCGCATTATTGTATGCGGGTTTTGCCTACCAAAACACGGTAATTTTTTTTTTTTCGAACCTTCATATCAACGGCAGTCTTTTACCTTGACCTTGAGCTTTGACCTTGAACTCATTTTGAAAGTCAAAGGTCAAGGTCAAAGGATTCGATGACCTGCCGTTGTTCAGAAACAAAAAATTGAAGTCGAAACAAAAATATCAAGGGGCATAACTCTTGAACGGTCAATCGTAGAGATTCGGTACAAATATAACGAAGGTCCGTCAGACCCTAACAAACATTTTTGCCATTACACTTCTTCAGCTATCTCTTACGGTTTCTAGGTTTATCCCATAACAATGTTTTTCGGACTTTGGGCAAAAATTCGGGAACCGAAAAAGATTTCCGACCGTTCCCTATTTCCTATGAACTAGACGTGATCCAGATTATTGTCCTAAAATTTCAAAAGGTTATGTCAAGCCGTTTTTACGAAAATGAGGCAGAAAAGAAAAATAATAATAATTAAAAGAACAATTGTTCAGAGAACAATTGCAAGGTCTTTCCCCGTTAATGTAATGTTTTGTTACGTCTTATGTTTGAAATCTTCTTGATGAGATGCACATTGTGTCCTATATATTCAATTTTCGATTTCTAACATATTAAATGACTGTTTTTACAATAAAAAGACAAAAAAGTGGCTATGACCTTGACCCGTGACCTTGGTGACCTTTGACCTTGGACTCAAATTGTAGGGGTCTTCTTACTGATTAATTTGATATGTTACATGACCATACTATCTGTAAAGGTTTAAAAGTCATACGCAAAAAACCGCTTTCTGAAATGCGTCAAGGGCAATAACTCTTCTGGGAGTCATCGGAGAGTTTCGGTCTAATGAATCAAATGTAGCCCTTGACATGGCGAACATTTTTGCTGATATAATTTTTCAGCTATCTATTACGGTTATTGAGTTTATATGCTAACAAGGTTAAAGGTCAAGGTCAAAGGTCACCAATGATATTCAACCTGGTACTCAAATTGAAGGTCTTTTCATGCTGATCACTTTAAACATATATGTTTACTATATTATCTGTAAGCGTTTAAAAGTTATTCGCAAAAACCGATTTGCGGAAACGCGTCAAGGGCTATAACTCAAAAACGGTTCGTCGCACAGTTTTCGTTCAATTGAATCAAATGTAGATCTCAATGAGAGGAACATTTATGCAATAAATGTTTTCAAATTTTTTTTATCGTTTCCGAGATATCGCGATAACAAAATTCCGAATGGCGGCCATTTTGAAAATGGCGGACAAATTTTTTTTTTGACCAACCAGAAGTGTAGATCTTTATGAGAGGAGTATTTTTGCAACACAATGTTTTCATAAATTGTTTATCGTTTCCCAGATATAGCGATAACAAAAGTTCGAATGGCAGCCATTTTGAAAATGGCGGACGAAAA
>MJUU01053856.1:14729-31142 GCA_002080025.1 Modiolus philippinarum | reverse complement strand
GCAAGGTAGGCAGGACAGAAATCATTCCAACTAAAACAGGGGCAAGGTATGCAGGACAGAAATTATTCCAACTAAAACAGGAGGAAGGTATACAGGACAGAAATAATTCCAACTAAAACAGGGGCAAGGTAGGCAGGACAGAAATCATTCCAACTAAAACAGGGGCAAGGTAGGCAGGACAGAAATCATTCCGACTAAAACAGGGGCAAGATAGGCAGGACAGAAATCATTCCAACTAAAACAGGGGCAAGGTATACAGGACAGAAATCATTCTAAGTAAAAAAGGAGCAAGGTATACAGGACAGAAATCATTCTAAGTAAAACAGGAGCAAGGTAGGCAGGACAGAAATCATTTCAACTAAAACAGGGGTAAGGTAGACAGGACAGAAATCATTCCAACTAAAACAGGAGCAAGGTAGGCAGGACAGAAATCATTCGAACTAAAACAGGAGCAAGGTATACAGGACAGAAATCATTCCAACTAAAACAGGGGCAAGGTATACAGGACAGAAATCATTCCAACTAAAACAGGGGCAAGGTATACAGGACAGAAATCATTCCAACTAGCACAAGGGCAAGGTAGGCAGGACAGAAATCATTCCAACTAAAACAGGGCAAAGGTATACAGGACAGAAACTTTGCTAAGTAAAACAGGAGCAAGGTAGGGAGGACAGAAATCATTCAAACTAGCACAGGGGCAAGGTAGGCAGGACAGAAATCATTCCAACTAAAACAGGAGCAATGTATACAGGACAGAAATCATTCCAACTAAAACAGGAGCAAGGTATACAGGACAGAAATCATTCAAACTAAAACAGGAGCAATGTATGAAGACCAGAAATCATCAAAACTAAACAAAAGGCTCGGTTTACAGGCCATTAAATATCTAGACTGAGAAAAGTAACTGAAGGTATATCGCACAGACATTATCAGAAATAACACAGGAGCAAGGTAGGCAGGCCAGAAATCATAAGATCTTAACAAGAATCATAATAGAAATAATCGGGACTGAGAAAAGAAAACTGATGGGATATAGGAAAAAATCGTTAGAGCTAAACAAAATGCAAGGTATGCAAGACAAAAAAAAAACACCAGGACTGAATGAAAAAGCTGCTAAAGGTCTATTGAGAAAAAAATGACGAGAGAAGCTATTGAAGATATGCAAAACAGAAATAATTAAATCGAAACAAAGAAGCTGCTGACGAAAAAAATAGATTAACGAAGAAAAGATAACAGGAAACACTTACAATGGCCGAACATAACACCGACATGCCACATTCCACCAGGAAACTGCACAAGAAAAACAATAAAATGACAAAAGACAAACATAGACAACGATAGGAACTTGAGATAGATGTATTGTGACATTAACGAATGTATTTCTATACTGAGAGCTAATTGTTGATTCAAGATGAAGTTAAAAAAAACATGGCGGTTTCCATAGATATGTTAAACCAACAATAAATGATTATATCAGAACTTTTTGTGTAATTAACATCGGTCAATATAAGAAAAGTCCAGCCCGCAAGCATTCTTTGTGGATACCCGTATATGCTCCGACGACGCAGTTAATTACTTTTCAGCAAATAAACCAACTAACTCGGTTGTTTGTTTTCTGATAACATCACACTGCAGATATCTAAACATTGAAAGATAAGACAACAAATTTATTTCTGAAGGGAAAGGTTATGGTTATTTTGGCACATTTTAAGGAAAAATATCACATGTATTAGTTTTACTTTTAAACAAATATTGGTTATACTGCTGCGTGAGATGAAATCAGCGGCAACAAATCTCTTCTGCAAATTTGTTACTTATTTGTTGTTTTAAAAGTATATTTACAAATTAAGTCTGATGGACTTTAGCTTCTCTAATATCTTGAAGCATATTTTTAGGGCCGCAAAGAAATCGTTCATTTTTTAATTTGCCCAAATACCAAAGATATTCCTTTAAATTCTGAAGGCCTGCTTGAAATAAGGGTTCAGTGTTTTATTCTGTATCCTTTATATTTGGGGCCTATTTGGTTATCTCTCGGTTAAAAAATCGGATGCTGTTGCGGATGGAAAATTGGGTCGTAATGTGATATCAAATAATATGAAAAAATAAAAAAAAAAAAAAAAGAATTTGCCCTAAAATCTATTAAACTAAATTTGAAACCCACGTTACTGGCTATGACACTTTATGATTTATACGTGATGGTTGTTAAAAATAGATATTATTCCATTTATTTACATCAATGTCAAGAATTTATACTTTTAAATAAGTGATTTGAATGATAATCGTTCAAAATGCGTGGGCAAAGATAGGTAATGTAACCTTATATATATATAATTGATTGCCCCCACATAAATGCCATCACATGATCTGTACATGTAACCAGATAACTATAGATTACTTTTTGTTATATACATTTTATCAATTTTGCTACAAGTTTTGAGCAGTCTTCTGGAAAACGAATGATGTAATTGGTTATATATATCCCCTTAACATCAAATTCTATCAAAACGAGTATGGAAATAAAAAAAAAGTTAATTGAGATTCTGCACGGTATGGCTATTTCGTCACAATACAGATAAAATGAAAAGTATTGGAAAAAACAACAAGTTCCTGGTAGAAGAACATTAAAGTTTTGTAACAGCAATAAATGACAAATATTATCGATAACAAAATACAGGTGAAACAACAAATTGGGCAATATAGCAAAGAATGATCGAATAAATACTAAATCCTGTCATAAACGCTACTTTACCATAACGAAATTAATTTAACTTCTGCATATCTCAACAATTAATGACTTATTTTTTTATATGTTTTACAAGGAACAAAACACAACTAAAAAGTCTCGACAAAATCAGGTAGAGACGAAACTTTGTGGGGTCCTTTCCGTTTACCAGCTTTAGATTTTGACAACTTTTGGCAATTGTTTTAGGATCGTAGAAATACTGCTACCTTTATGATGCCCTTGTAGACTAATTTCATATCTAAAGTGGCATCAACAAAGTGGTGCAATGAAACACCGAAATAAAGAAAATATACGTTAGAATTAAAAACATAACGAGACATAAAATTGAAAAACATTATCTATCATAGAAAACAAAGATGTATGTCCGGTTATGATCTCCTATGGTTCAAAATATCAGCCAAATTGTTAAGTCATGTGTTATTGTACCTTACTAGTAATTTAACAAATTAAAAACATCATTTTATTTTATTCAATAGACAAATTCTATTCTACGAAAAACTTCTTGTATAATTACAATCATGTATTTTGCGATGTTTGGTGAAAACCCATGATAAATTGTATTTGTACAAGGCAAATTAGAATCAAGGAGGATCTGGAATCCTCCTAGGGCAAATTGGAATTCTGATTTCTCCTAGGACAAATTGAAATTCTGATTTGCCTTGGTTTTAATCCAGTGTAAATTGGAATTCCAATTTCTACTAGGACAAATTTAGATATGCAGATTTGCCCTAGTAGGATTCCGGATCCTACTGACTTATTTTTTAAAAATGTATGTAGTTAATGAACAACATCTCAATATAAGTATTTTTGTTAAAGGTAACTAGTACTTGTAAAAAATATTATTCCAGTGCACATATATTAAATCCCACAATTGATCTTTAGCATTTGGACTATGCCATGAAAGTAAGTAATGTGCAAGTTTCTAGACATAATTCCAGCAGGAATATATACACCAAGTGCCGCCGTGTTCGGCTAGAATCTGTACCGGAATTTGGTGAAATCATTTTAATTTGGGTGACACTGTGTGTAGGTATCAAAACCCCTATGTTTGATATCTTAAATACTGACTCTATCATCCTTCCATATTAGATCTTTTATATCAAAGAAGTAACATGCTCTAAATCCTTTTATAGAATCTTTTCAAAAAATGGTATATTATTAAATTATCTTACACAAGACGATCCTATTGATTCAAAGTCTGCATGTTTTCAAGGTCTAAATTCTGTAGACTCTACTGCACTGATTTACTTTTTCTAGCCTCTCCAAAAAGATCGTTTTATTGATCAAAGATTGTCAGTCTGTAACTATATGTTCAATTGCAACGGTAAAAGAGGTTATATTGCGTGGTTTCTTTCAAACTTGTTTTATTTTATTTCGCGGGACTGAAAATTCGCGCTTCCTTATCATTTACTGCATAAAGTCTCGTAAAAAATATTTTTCGCGGTATGAAATTTTCGCAACATCATAATAACAATGAATGAAGCAAAAATTATGTCCTCTCGACAATTACCACTTATACGGGACTTTAAGGTGTTCCTGTTGAAAAGCTAAAATTAATTGTTACAAGAACAATTTGAAAAATGTTGCAATAAATAGGTCGAGTTTAAGAAAAGTTGTATTTGTAACTGTTTAAATCTGCCAATACTGATTTAGCTTTCCATAAATTGATATTATATTTTATTGTTTGTTTATTTTAATTTAGCTAATAAAAGAATCTTAACTGGTTTTAAATAATAGTAGGATCCAGAATCCCCCTAGCACTAATATCTAGTATGATTCTGGATCGTCCTAGAAAATCAGTCGGATTCAGAATCCTCCTAGGGCAAATCTGGGCATCTCAATTTGTCCTAGTAGAAATTGGAATTCCACTTTACTCTGGATTAAAACCAGGGCAAATCAGAATTCCAATTTGTCCTTGGAGAAATCAGAATTCCAATTTGCCCTAGGAGGATTCCAGATCCTCCTGGATTCCAATTTGCACTGTAACATATACTTTAGAACAACAAAAGCGAAAATGATTAATACAATGAAAAAAATGAAAACATTTCGGCTAAAAATAAGAATAATGGCTTAAATGTGACAGAAAATCAAGCACAACAATTTTTTTCACTGGTAAAACATTCTGTCTTTGTCTACGTAGAAAGTTCTAGATACCATGTTTTAAGATTTGAATAATTTTGTCCCCTTTTGAATGTTGTGCCTTTCAATATCAAACACCGAAACTATAAATATTTCATATTTAAATACAACAAATTAACCTTAATAATTTACCCTTTATGAAAATTTGACTCCTTTTGATGTTTTTACTTTCAAATTATTTTCTTTAATAGTAGAATAAACTCTATCAAATTAAGCAAATAGATTGAGTAGCACATAGATTTACATTTATACAAAATGTGGGTGTTCGACATTGTGTTCGTACAATACTGGTAGCAATAATGTCTTCAGTAAACATATACTTCAATAAACAGTAATCTGTCGTCAAATATTTTAAGGACATATTTGACAGGATATTTTAAGATATTGTAAATTTTAAAATTGAACAGGTCAGAAATATTTCATTTAAAGACATTGACCTAAAATAACGTAAAAGCAAATTTAGGTTGTGTTGGGTGGAGATAAGATGTATAACAGAAATACCAAATCCTACTTAATTGCACATGTCTATATATTTAAAATCCATATTATAATTTCAAAGTGGTTCTTCTTTTTTTTTTTGTTCATTTAAAATGTTCAAATCTATGGCTATGCAATTGGTTCCATTTAAATTGAATTCAAAGACTTATTAGGAAAAATTAATTATTAATCAATAACATTTAAAAAAGAAACGAAGAGATTTTATAATCAGTTTTAAGAGCAATCAGTATATTGATACACTTCTGCGCCATTTCTAGTTAGGTGTAGTCATAAATTGGACCGATATTTACTAATGAAACCAGCTTTGTAGTTTAAAGTTGAAATCTTGATTGTATATTAGACAATAAATTAGTTTTTACACTCTAGAGTACGATTTTACGGTGGATGAAAAACTATGGGGAATTTTCAACTTCAAGACATTTGATTTCAGAAAAATACTAAAGTCCTAAATAGCATTTTTATAGCAAATTCAACAATCCAATTTTCTGTAAACTGTAAATAAGGATATTGTATGCGTTTTGTCATTTCGTGTTTTGTTTGCATGCACTTTGCTATCGAGGAAGGATAAAAAGTAGGCACAATTCTTTTATTTAAAATTAAGATCACCGGGATTGTAAATGACGTATTACACTGCAGTATGAATTAACATTTCGCCAGAAGGTTTAGTATTATTATACACTTCAGAGAAGAATGTACGTATTTTCGTTGGGTTTGAACAAACAGAAGGAAGTAAAAAAAGTCAACAAACAATGCAATATTATACAAAACAAAATTAGATGAAAAATCGATAGGATATACAGAAAACACAATGGAAAAAAGAGGGCATACCTTACCGAGGTAATTTTGAAGAAACGTTGGAGATTCAATAACAAAATACCGAAATTACTGTGAACTTGGTTTCTGCATATGCGCATTATATACCTCACTGATCGTGTGACGGGTGTCGCATGTGGAGCAGGACATGCTTACCCTTCCGGAGCACCTGATGTCACTCCCGGTTTTCATGGGGGTTCACACTATGAGTGCCTTAGTTCTAAATGTTATCTTTTTATTTCCGTGCATTGTAGCTGTCTCGCGTCCTTATTTTGTCTTTGTTTTTCTCTGTTGCCGTTTTTGCCAAGTCTTTGGACTTCGATTTTTGTAGTCATCGCTTCCCTTGTTCCTTTGGTATTCTACTGCCGTTTTATTCGACAACTTATATCTCTTCAAGGCAGATCAAATCAAAACATTTGGAAATCAATTAACTGAAATATGTGTTAAACCTGATAGAGAGAGATGAAAAGATTCAAAAGCACATCCCTCCAAACTGAATTTAACTTTTTGCTACGTAAGAAATAAAATTCTTCCCTCCCCCCCAAAAAAAATTATCTCCACCAAATTTTTGTAGAGTATCTAAAAGAAGAGTTTTCATCTGAGAATGGTTCAAAGGGCCTAATAGCTTATGAATCCAAGACATTTTTATTGACTTACCAAAAGAGTCAATTTGCACCATTTTCAGTCCACCTTCACTTGAAATCACCTATTAAAACATCACGCTTTTATTTAATGTTTTAAGGTAAAACAATGAATGGTGCACCTAGCCAGTCGGCCTACAGCGTAGAAAAAACTTTGCAATGTGGTCTGTTTTTTGCTTTTATTATTAAATGCAGACATGAAAAAGCATCCCAAAACATGCATTTTTGGCATCAAACTTGTAACACACACTCAACCTTAAAAAAAATATTATTGTACTGAAGATGCCTGAAATCTAAATATTATCCTGTGGGAATGAGTAATTAATTACGTTTTGTTCAAAAGGGAATTATATTCAGTTATACAACATAATAACAATTCTTTGAGATTGAAATACTCAAAACGATATTTTTTACGGGTTAAATAATTAAGCTCTTATCAGAAAATGTGAAGCATGCAAGTTGCAATAGTTCTTTATGCCCTGAATTATCAATGATATAGACATATTTTGAAATATACACGAATATTCAATGTGAAGAAATGAGGGTCATTCATATAATTTAGGTAATGGTTTATCTCTTTAGAATTTAAAATACCACAAATTAACACAATTTAACCATTAAAAAAACCAAAGTATAATCCGATATAATTGAGGTTAAGGTATGATAGTAGTACTAGAAAAACGTCTCCATTGTAAAATATTTATGAATGAAAATGTTTGGATTAATTATTACCTAAACATATCGTCTCCGTTGGAAACAGAATAAAGAATACCTTATTATCCATAATACACCACACGTCTTCATATTAATTGTCCTAGTACAACAGGAGTATAGTGATTCAATTGCTTGAAATCTTTTAATCCACATTAACCACACATTCACGTGTCCTATTAGACCTCACAGAAGTGTTATCCAAAATGTAGTCCGTAGCTGACTTTCTCAGGAAAGGCTCGTCTTTATGCACTGTTTAAGTATATGTAAAAATTTAGTATTTTCAAAATTTTCAATTCTCACAAGGACTCGCTCCTTTCCCAAACAAATTAAAGGGGATCTTATATTGCTATAGTCAATGCCATCATATAGTCAAGATGTGTCTATCATACTTTTTTTTTCAAATGATATTCTGATTCTCTGTTTATAGTGCCTACAACCCTAGATTGCATTATTCCAAGCAACTGACCTGATATTTTTTTGAGTGTCTTCTGGTCGTTCAAATTGGTACGTCTTTTTGTCGGATAACGGATGATACCGATTGAAAAAAAAACTTTTATGCTTGTTGCTAATTCCCCATCCAGGTGGTAAAAAACGACATCGATGTAACCATATCAGTGAATTCCGGTGGTTACAGGGACGTTAACCGTCTTGAATTATAGGGTATGTACAAATCTCATTGTGAATGCCTCATTTTACCTGAAAGATGAACATGTATTAATCATGTATTTGTAGAGATTTTGTATCATGTACATTTACTCTATATCTTTTCATTGTTTATTAATGACGTGAAAGTAGAATGAGATCTACTTTGGGGTATATCTAGATACAGAACTGTTTTTGAAAGCATCAAACATATCGCATGATTAAACATGAAACCATACTTGAACTATGTAGTAAAACAAGGATGGGAATAGTGTGCACCTTAATAGAGGAAGGAAGGTAATAACGGCAGAACAATAGCGAAGGAACAAAGTATTTATAATTATGAAATCAAAGTCCTGAAACATTGCTAAAACGAGAATGCAGAAAAAAGAATTACATTAGACAGCTACAAGACACAGAAATAAAAACACAACATTCAAAACAAAGGCACTCATAGTGTGAACTGCCATAGAACTGAGAGTGACATCTTGTGCTGCGGAAGGGTAAGCATGTCCTGCTCTGTGACGGAAAATAGTGCAGTAAAAGTAGAAATAGAATATTACAGTATTCAGAAAAGTTTGAAATTCCACAAAGCCAAGAACTTTTTATACACAGCTTGTAGTACGAAGTATACCTTTATTGGATGCTATTCGTATGCATTTTATGCTGAACATAGGGAAAAGGGATATAGAAAGGGGTATTTTAGGGCCTACTGCAGACTTTTGCTATTTGTCGGTACAAAGTCAAAAAAATATACATAACAAATATATTTCGTGTGATGATACTTTTTTTAAACTTAAACAATAAATTTTGATAAACTTTGTGGCCTTTTGAGAATGTTCTTGTCGAAACAGGATTTATTATGAATTTCAAGATCCTGTTTTTGTTCTTAATTTCAGGCGGAAAACGTTAAAAAAATATCGCGTATAGATCAATACAATTTTGTAATATATCTCTAACTTTCAGTACATTTCAAATAAATGTACTTGTAATTACCTATTAGAACACAAATTAAAACCTCTGAGTACCCACTATCTTTTGAAAGTGATCATATAAATCATTTCTGAATCATTTTTTGAGGTAAAAAGTTAATTTATCATAATTTGTCAAATAAAAATTTATAGAAATATTTTTCAATATTTAGAAAAAATAAAGCATAAAAATCAAAATCTAGTTTTTCATTACTTGCATCAATATGATTTTATGCAGGTAAAGTCATATAGACTGAAAAGAATTCATAAAGTGGCGTGACTAACTTTGAAGCCTAGAAAAAGGCAGTGTTAACTATATACATAATAGTATTAATAAATGTACTTAAATATTAAGGAACAACTTTAGGTGTTTTTTTTCTGTATTGCATGGTCATGACTACATCAATCATATAAAATATAACAATCATCGATTAGCATTGATTCTGATAACATGAAATACATTATGCATAAAATTAAACTTTTGACCTACCTGAAAATTTAGCCAGATTTTTTTTCCACGTCAGTCTTGCCAAATTATAATATTATCTAGGAAAAACTCACTGATATTATACCCCTCGCTCCCCCATTTGCTTCCAGAAGCTAAAAAAATAATCAAGTCAAATCAATTTCTTTAAAATCTGGTGTATAATGATAATATACACTGAACAGTCTGTGAAAGTTTAGGGTAAATTCACCAAGTGGTCTAGGAGTTGTCGCAACAAAGTGTGTACCCCTATGGTGGACAGATTAAACGAACGGACGGACGAACGAACGGACACCATGATCACTATCTGCCGTCCGCTAAAACGGGAGTATTATAATATAAACTATCTACATCAAATATATGTTATAATTTTTTTTTTCAATTTTATGGTTTAAACGGCAATAAGATAATTTTTTAACAATCCTTGGTGCCTAATGTGAGTTTTTATGTTCGAAACAGGATTAATTGTGAATTTCAAGATCCTGTTTTTAACCAACATTGGTATTTTTTGCATTTTGAATCATAAGGCCGATGCCACACTGCTGGTGGACCAGAGGTCCCCGAGGGTATTCACAAGCCCAATAGTCAGATTTGTCTGACAAGAAAAAAAATGCCTTGCGTGTTATAGAAATTTAGTCTTTTTCAAAATTCTAACCACCTAAAAATATTGAGGCTTCATTCCGTGTATTTCACTAGATGTCCTTGGTACTAGATTTGGCTTCCTGTTTCGATATTTTTGGAAATGAGCACTTCTGTTTGGACTATGGCTTTCCATATTATTTGATTTTAATGCTGCTGATAAGAGGTTACTCTTTGAGCACGTGTACAGCATAACGAAATTTACTGTTTTTTCTGCAACTTCGGTATTTTTTGTATTCATCTGATATATAGGAACACCATTGGCAACATCCAAAAGTTTGCAAATAAAAATCAAATTTGTACTGACATTGTTTTGTATGTACATAGACTATGTTGGCAAATATTAGTACGTAGACATCCTAATTATTGCTACCGAGACGTATATTATCAAATTTTATATCAAGTGCAACTAAACTTTGTCTTATTGTATGGTTATGGCGAGACATTCATTTTATTTTACTTATTATTGAGATGAAATCAGTATCAAGGACGAATTTGTGATCATAACTTGAATTTTCAATAAAAATTGAGAAAAAAACTCAATAGAAAATTTGTAACGTGTTTAGTGCCTGAATAACTGACAAAAGCAAACAATTTGAAGAATGTTTACTCATCCGTATGAGCATGGGATTTCCAGTGGAAAGTTTTGCATATTTGTATCACATGATGATATAATCTTCCCACTTAAAAACCTTTCTGTTTCATTTTGGCGGAAGACCAAACATTATGAAATACCAGGAAATACATTGAAATATATAGCCTGGAATCCAAGATTCGGTTGTCTTTAAATCTTGATTTTATTTGCTGAGAGAGAAAGACGTCGGATTTAAGCTACGCCGGGTAGTTTTTTTTTATTATTATAAATATTCTAAAGAAACTTTCCTGTATTGAGACTTTGTCATTGAATTCCATTTTATCAATTAAATCCTTAAAAATTGTTATCGAAATTGTTTCCTGTATGAACTTCTGAAATGTCGTTTGTTGAAGAATTATAGGAATCACCATTTTAAGTTCTTATCTTTAAATAATCACATGACTCAGCCAATCAGGATATATTAAAACAATAAAATTTACCTTTTTGAGGTTCATCACTTAAAATGTAAAGTTGAAGGCTGAATAAAGCAAGAATTTCTGCACTGAATTTAAGGTTTAATTTAAATATAATTCATTTCAAATTATCAAAATATAACTCAGGTCATATTTTATCGCAGAAACCTTTTACACAATAATAAATTAAAATTTTCCAAAAACACTCATTTTGTTTTGTGGTTTACGAAATTTGCTGTTAATTCGCATGAAAGAAAAACCAAACGAAGTAGAAAATATTGCTAAGTGAAATTCACATTAGTTCACCTTACTTTATAAACATCCTTCAGAGTCATGGTCGGTACATAAAGGTATAAATTGCACTCCAAAACTTTCAGGTGTTTTATATTAATTTCATGAAACCCAAAGTCCATCTATCCTGATAATGTTTGCAATGACTCATCAAATAAATCTAATACATGTACTACAACAGATATAGAAAAAAAAATTCAAAACGTAATATCAAACATATTCGTTCGTGGGCATACCTAGTTTTGGTTGTCGGCCAAACCAGTGGAGGTATCAAAAGTCCCAACATGTAGGAAATATTGTATCAAGTGATAAAATGAAATCTTCACATTTGGTGCGTGTCGCATGAGGTTGAATAAACAATCTTTTAATATTATGAGTCCATGTTGGCAAAAGTCACAAATCAGGATTGATCATAAAAACATTACAAAAAAAAACATTTTTCACTAAATAACCTTCTGTGAACGGGTACTTACATCACTATGATATGCAGATATTGCATTGTATTAAGCCTTGAGCTTTGTAACATCATGTACGCACTATCTAATGTAAGACATGACACATTGATACCATTACTCACAATTGAAAATTAATTCCTGAAAGTAGAGGAGATAGAAATAGTTTGGCTACCCTTCAGGAGATCCAAACTGATACGTTACAGATGAGATGAACATTCCAAAATTATATTTTCCATGTTATCCTTTCCTGTAAAGCAAATAATGATAGTAATTTTTATCATTCAGTGGATCAACATTAAATCATATACAAAATAGACAGCATTTATTATTGTGAAAAAAGTGAAACAAGAATTTATAAAACATAATTACGTAAAAAAAGTTATCCTGTGACAAGAGATGTAAGGAACCATTAAAACAAAAATCTTTATCTGAACCAGAAGGCCCTGAACCTAAACCTGTATCCCTTATTTGGCAAAATGCTTTCTGCTAAATACTTTTCCAATGATTTTCTAATGCTTATATATATACTGAAAAAATAGACAAAATAAAATTAATTAGACTTTATAGTATACATATCAAGCACACATAAAGCAAAACACAAAACATAAAGCAAAATATAAACACAGATATTTACATGAGCACATATCAAGCACACATAGAACAAATCATATATACAGATATTTATATGTACACACTGAATATCTGCAACGAAAAATCTGAAGTAAGCAAAATTTGAAATGGGGCGAAAATGAATTAAGCAGCGGCTGCGTAAAAAACAAATAAAATGAATGAAAAAATCTTATTTAACAAATCAAAATGAATATATAGAAATATAAAGTTATTTTAAGTCTCTTTTTTTGCTTTGTGTAATTTCCAATTACATGTTAATATTTCCATTTAGGAAAAACAAAAATATGCAGCACATTTTACTTCTGCCGATGGCTAGTTTCACAATGTGTGCTCCTTCAGTAAAGATAAAAATCACACAAAAGTTAAATCATATGAAAAAGCTGACAGAGAAAATAAAACTTAAAAAAAAAACACAGATTTTCACAAAAAATTTGTAAAAAATGAAAATATCAAGAAATGGTTGTAAATACGCCCTTCCTTATTACAGAATGAAGAATAATTGAAAATTTGCAATGAAATAAAAGGGACAACAGAAAACACCTACAATGGCTGAAAATTATAATTACATTTGTTACATGCCACAATCTGCTAGAGAACTACACAGGAAAAACACAAATAAGACAAACGTAAACAACGAGAGGAACTCGGGACAGCCGGACTTGGTACCGGCACTAGCAAAAGCCAGCGGTCGGGTTAAACCGGTTTATGGGTACCCAAACCTCCCTTTTATCTGTCCCGTTTCCCTATAGTTTAGTAAGCATACGAATAAACCCATAACAGTTAGACTACCAACTCCATGACCACAATCTTTAAAGAAGATAATTAAAAAAATACGTAATTTTGAAAGATGGGTCAAGGGGTGCTCGCCGCTAATCTGCCGGCAAGCTAAAGGAGCCTAGTCTGCTGGTAAAACACTGTCGCACTACGGAAGAAAAATCAAACTCAAAACTTCCCGCAAGATTTGGTCAAGAATCGTCATATATTTCAGTAGATATCGGCAGTATCAGTGAGAGGCCAGTATGTATGTAAAATTTTCAGGTCACTAGATCTCAAAGCTAATTTAATGGATGCAAGCAGAGTATCTTGTCAATATCCCCTATTACGTAAAGAATGTAAGTACGTCCCAGCTTTTCGGGATTTTTAATCAGTTTCTGGCATTTTTTAACAACATTACCGTAAAATTAGAAATGCCCGTAGTAACAAGCTGTTTGCGAGTAACGCCATATTTAGATATTAATAATTCATATCTGTTATATCCCCCATGTGTCAGACAATGGACTAATGTTTTTAGACATCGGTCAAGGTGTACAAAAATGGAAAGTAATATAATAAATTATAAGGTGTTTAAATGGTCAATTAGAAAGGGTTGTAATAAGATTAAAAATTGGAGTTATCAAGTAATGGAGATGTTGAAATGTAATAACATTAAAAGGTTTAGTAATATTTACCAGTATATATTTGATAAAAGTACAATTTATCATTTAGAACAGGAAATGTTATAATAAATATAAAACAGATTGGTGTGAAAGAATGGCTACACATGGCCAAGGTAGTAAATTGAGAACATATAAATTTTTTAAATTTTCATATTGTACTGAACAATATTTGTTGCAAAATATACATATTCGTCATCGTAGTGCCTTTGCAAAATTTAGATGTGGCGTAGCGCCATTAAAAATTGAAAATGGTTGGTATGAAAGGTTAGAATTAATGAAAGATTATGCATACATTGTATTAATGTAGAAGATGAGAAACATGTATTGTTAACATGCCCATTGTATGAAGATCTTCTTAGACAGTCACTATTATAGATATTATGAGATACAATAATGATTTTTCAACTCTTTCTAGTGATGAAAAATTTTCATTTTTATTTAGTAATAATGAAATGTATAATTCTGTTGCCAAAACCTGCAATAATATTATAATAAGGAGAAACAGTATTTTATATTCTAAGAATTAAGATGACGAATGTTCGTTTTTATATTTTAAGCATATAGTATGCTGATGAAGGTTTTAAAACACATATTGTATATAACCACATGTATATTGTATATAAGTTTTTACACAGTCTCTCATAATTCTTTTAAGAATGGCACATACATGATAGTTTTTAAGTGTATATTCAACATATTTTATTATAGTATTATGTATATTAACTGTATATGATTGTATGTGGTGAGACTTTAATAAAATATTGAATCTGAATCTATAAAACTTCTCAAAGGTATTCAACAACTTATGAAATCTGTAACCCTGTTGTAAAAGTTTGACTGTGATAGTAAGGTTACGTTCATTAAAATCGTCAAGAGTAGAACAAACACGTGCGAATCGTACTAGTTGAGAAATGTACACCCCGTATGATGGAGCTTGAGGGATGTCGCCGTCAAGAAAAGTGAAAATTAGTTATAGTGAAATCAAAATCATCCCTTTTATCATATATTTTAGTTTTTATTTTACCAGCGCCAATAATGATAGTTAGATCCTGAAAAAGGCAGTATTTGGAATCATTGTTAGCTTTATTTAATTTCAGTTCTTGTGGGTAAATAATGTCTACATAATCTAAAAATTGTGGATATAGTAAGGATATCGTCAATTTACCTGCTGTTATCATTGAAAATAGAAATAAGATTATAACTGTTTTGTATGGTTCCGTTTTGAAGTTTTTTCATGAATTCTCTTTCGTGACAGAACAGAAAAAGATCTGCAATGAGAGGTGCACAATTTGTACCCATGGGAATAACTATAAACTGTTGATAAATAGTGTTGCCAAAACGAACAAAAATGTTGTCCAGCAAAAGATTGAGTGCATTAATCATATCATCATGTGTCCAGGAAAGCTTTATTTACTGATACAGCCCTTACTTATGAAAAGTATTTGCCAAGTTTTGTCAAAGAAAACCACAAAATAGTTTGATTTGGTTGTCAAAATTAAGCAAACATCATAACCAATGAAAGGCTGTTGAGGGAATTTGACTGCAAGGTCAACTCGATGGATACAATTATTAAAAGACATGTCCAGGAACTATTCAATAAAAATTTGATTTGATCTTGGATTACAGATTAGCATCAAAGTAACATGTCTTGGTCAATAAGTCGTTAGGAGCATTCATGTAATGCTTATTTTCAATTCCTAAGGAAGCCCTAAATTAATCAGGTTTCTGTCTATATTTTTCTTCAAGTCATTATGATGACTAAATTTTCGGATGGTAGCCATTTGAATAATAGTTTGACACCAAATTAGCAACCTTTGGCCAGCATCATATAATTAACACTTGTGATATGTATCATTAAAATCCACTTATATGGATTTGTAAAGCGAAACAGTCAAAAGACTAATTGCTTTCTAAGTTCAAAGTGGCATAGCTGTTGAAAAAATTGCAGGAAGAAAAATAATAAACACATCTATACATATCCTTCTTTTGATATATGCAACGTTACATGAAATTCCATTGAATAGTTTCTAAGGATTTGCACTTGCCAGCATATGATCAAAGAACCCATTTATTTCTATTTCAAAAGAGAAAAATAACCCGATGAAAAATCCCCGACAATATGCACAATTACATAGCATGTCCTTGTACATATATAGTTTCATGAAATTCCGCTGAATAGTTTCAGAGGAGTTGTGCTTTCAATCATATGATCAAAACACCTATTAAAGTTTCAATGCTACATTCAAGGTTTCATGAAATCCCGTTGAACA
>MJUU01053856.1:0-12537 GCA_002080025.1 Modiolus philippinarum | reverse complement strand
CTAACTCTATGACCACAATCTTGAAAGGAGATAATAAAAAATACGTAATTTTGAAAGATGGGTCAAGGGGTGCTCGCCGCTAATAAAGGAGCCTAGTCTGCTGGTAAAACACTGTCGCACTACGGAAGAAAAATCAAACTCAAAACTTCCCGCAAGATTTGGTCAAGAATCATCATATATTTCAGTAGATATCGGCAGTATCAGTGAGAGGCCAGTATGTATGTAAAATTTTCAGGTCACTAGATCTCAAAGATGCAAGCAGAGTATCTTGTCAATATCCCCTATTACGTAAAGAATATAAGTACGTCCCAGCTTTTCAGGATTTTTAATCAGTTTCTGGCATTTTTTAACAACATTACCGTAAAAACGAGGATTAGAAATGCCCTTAGTAATAAGCTGTTTGCGAGTAACGCCATATTTAGATATTAAATATTCATATCTGTTATATCCCCCATATGTCAGACAGTGGACTAATGTTTTTAGACATTGGTCAAGGTGTACAAAAATGGAAAGTAATGTAATAAATTATAAGGTATTTAAATGGTCAATTAGAAAGGGTAGTAATAAGATTAAAAATTGGAGTTATCAAGTAATGGAGATGTTGAAATGTAATAACATGGAAAGGTTTTGTAATATTTACCAGTATATATACTTGATAAAAGTACAATTCATCATATAGAACAGGAAATGTTTAATAAATATAAATCCGATTGGTGTGAAAGAATGGCTACACATGGCCAAGGTAGCAAATTGAGAACATATAAATTGTTGAAATTTTCATATTGTACTGAACAATATTTGTTGCAAAATATACATATTCGTCATCGTAGTGCCTTTGCAAAATTTAGATGTGGCGTAGCGCCATTAAAAATTGAAAAGGTTAGAATTAAGTGAAAGATTATGCATACATAGATGAGAAACATGTACCATTGTATGAAGATCTTCTTAGACAGTCACTATTATAGATATTATGAGATACAATAATGATTATTCAACTCTTTCTAGTGATGAAAAATTTTCATTTTTATTTAGTTATAATGAAATATGTAATTCTGTTGCCAAAACCTGCAATAATATTTTAATAAGGAGAAACAGTATTTTATATTCCAAGAATTAAGATGACGAATGTTCGTTTTATATTTTAAGCATATAGTATGCTGATGAAGGTTTTAAAACACATATTGTATATAACCACATGTATATTGTATATAAGTTTTTACACAGTCTCTCATAATTCTTTTAAGAATGGCACATACATGATAGTTTTTAAGTGTATATTCAACATATTTTATTATATGTATTATGTATTTTAACTGTATATGATTGTATGTGGTGAGACTTTAATAAAATATTGAATCTGAATCTATAAAACTTCTCGAAGGTATTCAACAACTTATGAAATCTGTAACCCTGTTGTAAAAGTTTGACTGTGATAGTAAGGTTACGTGCATTAAAATCGTCAAGAGTAGAACAAACACGTGCGAATCGTACTAGTTGAGAAATGTATGATGGAGCTTGAGGGGTGTCGCCGTCAAGAAAAGTGAAAATTAGTTATAGTAAAATCAAAATCATCCCTTTTATAATATATTTTAGTTTTTATTTTACCAGCGCCAATAATTATAGTTAGATCCTGAAAAAGGCAGTATTTGGAATCATTGTTAGCTTTATTTAATTTCAGTTCTTGTGGGTAAATAATGTCTACATAATCTAAAAACTGGGGATTGTCAATAGTAAGGACATCGTCAATATACCTGCTGTTATCTTTGAAAATAGAAATAAGATTATAACTGTTTTGTATGGTTCCGTTTTGAAGTTTTTTCATGAAGTCTCTTTCGTAACGGAACAGAAAAAGGTCTGCAATGAGAGGTGCACAATTTGTACCCATGGGAATAACTATAAACTGTTGATAAATAGTGTTGCTAAAAAGAACAAAAATGTTGTCCAGCAAAAGATTGAGTGCATTAAGCATATCATCATGTGTCCAGGAAAGCTTTATTTACTGATACAGCTCTTACTCATGAAAAGTATTTGCCAAGTTTTGTCAAAGAAAACCACAAAATAGTTTGATTTGGTTGTCAAAATTAAGCAAAGATCATAACCAATGAAAGGCTGTTGAGGGAATTTGACTGCAAGGTCAACTCGATGGATACAATTATTAAAAGACATGTACAGGAACTATTCAATAAAAATTTGATTTGATCTTGGATTACAGATTAGCATCAAAGAAACATGTCTTGGTCAATAAGTCGTTAGGAGCATTCATGTAATGCTTATTTTCAATTCCTAAGGAAGCTCTAAATTAATAAGGTTTCTGTCTATATTTTTCTTCAAGTCATTATGATGACTAAATATTCGGATGGTAGCCATTTGAATAATAGTTTGACACCAAATTAGCAACCTTTGGCCAGCATCATATAATTAACACTTGTGCTATGTATCGTTAAAATCCAATTATATGGATTTGTAAAGCGAAACAGTCAAAAGATTAATTGCTTTCAAAATTCAAAGTGGCATAGCTGTTGAAAAAATTGCAGGAAGAAAAATAATAAACACATCTTTACATATCCTTCTTTTGATATATGCAACGTTACATGAAATTCCATTGAATAGTTTCTAAGGATTTGCACTTGCCAGCATATGATCAAAGAACCCATTTATTTCTATTTCAAAAGAGAAAAATAACCCGATGAAAAATCCCCGACAATATGCACAATTACATAGCATGTCCTTGTACATATATAGTTTCATGAAATTCCGCTGAATAGTTTCAGAGGAGTTGTGCTTTCAATCATATGATCAAAACACCTATTAAAGTTTCAATGCTACATTCAAGGTTTCATGAAATCCCGTTGAACACTTTCAGAGGAGTTGTGCTTAATGCATATAGTTAGTACACCTAATAATTTCTTAGTTCAAAGGAGCATAACTCAGTGAAATAAGCACGATTAAAAATTAGACAGAATAGCTGTCGTGCATGGAGAACAACAAAATAAAAATATGCAATAAAACTAAAATTTAAAAAATATATGTACAAGAAAGAATTTTCGGCGTTAACTCCTTTTGCGAGGGTGAATAAAGAAGAACAGGATATCACCCTGGAACAGAGACACGTCGGACTTCTGTTGTCTCCAACTAAAATCCCTGCCAATATGCACATCTTCATATCAAGCCCTTGCTACATATACTAGTAAGGTTTCGTGAAATTCCATTGAGCAGCTTTCAATGTTTCTATTATGATAATTATCTAGTCGCTTCGCACTTGGCATAATGTGTGTACGTTCTGAATTTTATTCATTTTCATAGCCAAAACTGGCGGCCTTTAACTTGACCTACTTCCATATTAGTGTCAAATAAATGTTTCTATACTAGATTTTATCTTCTCCTTTACCAAATGAGCTATTGTTAAAATTCTAAATGATGTCTGCCTACAATGTGATGTATCGTATCTAAATTTCACACCTGTTAAATCTTGGTTATACCCTAAGCGGTATTCGTTAACTTTATCTATGATCTAAGGGACAATAGAGCTGTCATTATGACAGTTTAACTGATTGTTAGTGGTCAAAGATACTGTGAACACGGCCTCGAAATTTTACCATTCACGCCTTGAGAATGTGCTCGTAGTTGCAATCTTTGTTTCTTTCTTATTTACGCCTTACTTAGTTGTTATATAAGCTCAACTATCTTTTAAATACATCAACAAAAACATGCAAAACAATAATAAATGCATGTGGTATTTTATGCCAAATATATATTGTAAGATTGTATTGTTGCCGATGTTCAAAGCATTTTACGTAATCACCCCACCCTCGAAAATAACAAAAAGACGTATGTCCTAGTGTGGTTGGTGAGACTAAATAAATAAAATGGCAATCTTCTTGCTCAGATCTTACAACTAACACATTTTTTTTCGATAAGCAAAGAAGAGATATGGAGAAAATGCACATCAGACAAAGTCTTTACAAATATATGGTAAAACAAAGCAATGGAACAACGCCTTTATTGCTGATCTTCATCTTGGACGGTCTCCATGAGTCATTCAACAATATGCTTTGCTCATACCTCATTCGATGTAAGTTTTTGCACTGGCAATAAAAATGAAACTAGTGATAAAAATAAATCAGTATATTGTTTACGAGCGCAACCAAAAAGAATGTAACATTGGATGGGCAGTTCTCATCAGTGGAGATCATACAAACATTTGGAAGGCCAAACTATCAAACCATTAATAAGATTTAGGGATGTATTCATCTCATGTTTCAGTCTCGTTGAAATCTCGTTTTGAAATAACTTTTAAATTATGTATATTTTATATACAATAGCAATGACTCCATAAAATTTATGTTATTCTTTAAATTGTGTCAAAAAATTATTCATTTCTATCTAGTACTTTCAGAGCAATCTCAAAATTAAGATTAATGCCCTAATTGGCTGTTGGATTCATGTCACATTTTCACAAAATAGGGGTTGGGTTAGAAAAAGTCATTTTATGAAGAAAAATATGCACATAGGAATTATTTTTGCTTTCTTAAAAATCGTGATATATATTTTTGCTATAAAAAAATCGCAAAACAAATTAAGTTTAAACAATTAGCTGTTTAAAAAATTAAGAAAATCTACATTTTTAGGGAAATATGGAAATGCTGAAATTGCCCCTAAAAAGCATGAAAATGGAACAAAACTTTCTTATATCAACACCAACATATGATTTTTGGGGGCTGAATTTGTTCATTTGCTCTATTTACAGCTTTTCAGAAAGTATGAGATAAAGTTTAATACTCTAAGCTAGATTTTTTCAATGAAAATAGTCAAAAAAGGGGCAAAAATGCCTAAAAATGAGCAAAAATGCTAAAATTTGTCACTTTCAAATATCGTATTTGATTAATGCAAAATAATTTGCACAGCAACCTATGAATTTTTCATTATAAATTGAATTTATAAGGTAAAAACATTGCAAAAATCAAGGTTTGAAAAAAAAGTTAAATACTTTAAAATTTTGGCTCCTCAGAAGAGTACAGCCTTAATAGGATCTGTAAGTCTCGTCTTGTGACACCGAGAAATCACGATAAAATTCAAATCTGAAAACGTTTCCCGCCAAAATATAACGTTGTAGGATTGTGACATCATTATTGTTTGCTTGAAACGTCATATTTTTCTGTTAAAAATGCAACTTCCGGGTACAAATTATGTCAAAATTGGACGAGACTACAAATCCTATTAAGAACAGATAACCTAAAGACCCTTAAAGTCATTAAAAAAACGACAACAGAGTACAGAAACTACCGAAACAACAGACTTTATTAATAATACAGAGGTTATAATGAAAGGAACAGAAGACAAACTTTTCTTTGAAAAGTCAAACTGCCAAAAATATGAATTATGTCGAAGTTCTGTCCTTACTTGATTTTTTGGCATTACAGAATTCTTACTAGATCAATAAAAATGTCATTTCGATAACAAAAAAAATAAATAAGAATTAAAAAAAAAATGAATATTATAGAAAATAAAAATTAACCCGAGCCTCCTAATCGATTTAAAGGAATATATCAGATAATTTCCCCAAAAAATCAAAACAGAATCTTAACAATCTAAATTTATCGATAAATCCAGCAAAATGAAGTTAAAACAAGAAAAGCATGTGGAATCTAAAAATAATAATAATAACCAGCCTACTTGAATTCGATATGAATGTGGTTTTAAGCATATCATATAAAGATGTAAAACAAGAGGACTTGGAGGAGACAAATTGCATTATTTTAAGAAAATGGTGAAAACTATTTCACATCCTGTTCAGTTTCGGATAAATGGTGAAGTTTTACTTAGCATATTTTGCATGAAACAAAACGTGAGAATACAAACCATCCTCAAGATAAATCAAACTAATATTTTATGAAAGGATATGGAGTAAATGAACATGAGACCATAACACATATGTTTACTCCAACTGCAATTAATTTTAGTGAGCTGTATGGCCATTTCGGAAATTAATTCCCCATCAGCAGCATTTGAGCCCAAACATAGGAAATCCACAATTTCAATAAATGTTTAAAATGCAAAAAAAAAAAAAACAAAAACAAAACAAACGAAATCCGAATAATCAGTAATATCAAATATAGCAAAGGGCAGAACTACGATGGAGGGAGATGAACCTTATGTTTAAAATGTCCATTTGTTGAAAGTTAAATTATATTAGGTATAGTTTTATCTGGCTTTTTGTTGCCTTTGCTTCAATTCAGTTCAATTTGTACGAAACATAGAACTGTTTTTGCAATCATGTCTTGAAACCTCTTCAAATTGATGAAGCATTGTAGACTAAATGATATAGTAAAAAGAAATAAATAGGTTCGTGTGCGTACAGCGGAGCTACAAGACATTAAAAAAAATGGCGGGAAATGGATTTCCCTATATTTCCCTTTATTTAACGTCAGGTCCATATTTGTCTAATTGGTAGGAAGGTCTTTCAAGAATTTTAAGAAAATTTGTCAGGTGTCCAAGTAAGTGAGAACCGAACCGTCAATCTAAAAGCGAACAATCCAAGGACAATGGCAACACCAGAAACAAAAAAGGCAGAAAAAAAAGAAAGACACAACATGGGTACAGCACAGAAAAGAAAAATGAAGACACTCCCAATTTGACCTATAGAAGACATGAAATAAAACCAGAGGAGTTCTGAATTCGACACATGTATAAATAAATATGTAAGGAGTGGGCGACCTAAAGAGACATAACTTGTCGGCATGGTCATCAACAGAGCTAGAGAGGGCGACCTAAAGAGACATAACTTGTCGGCATGGTCATCAACAGAGCTAGAGTGGGCGACCTAAAGAGACATAACTTGTCGGCATGGTCATCAACAGAGCTAGAGTGGGCGACCTAAAGGGCATAGTCATCAACAGAGCTAGAGTGGGCGACCTAAAGGGCATAGTCATCAACAGAGCTAGAGTGGGCGACCTAAAGAGACATAACTTGTCGGCATAGTCATCAACAGTGCTAAAATTTACTGCAATTTCGATATTTTTTGTGTAACCCAATTAAGAATATGGGGTTAACGTCGAAGGTATAATGCAAAAATCTCTTACTTATTAATCACAACACATAAAAAAGTCCAATTAAATTAAAAGATTTTGATTATATGCCGATCAAATACCACATTTAATGGAGATTTCAAAATGTTTTGTATTAAGTGCATAATATACAGAGAAAAATTGAAAGCATGAAATGCGTACCTCTTTCGTCAGTTAAAGTATTTAAAATTCCAATGAATTAGAATGGAACATTTTTATAGTAAATAAATTGTACCTAACAATTTCTTTCTAACGTAAATGTAACCTCAATAGATGGTGACATTAAATCTACATACATTTTTAATTCAAATAAATAATAAAACTTTTTTTGTTAAGATTTCGGTCACTCAAACATCCACTAATACTTCATTCATAGATTGATTTAAAAGCAATGCTTAAGAATGTAGACTGATTTCGAACTGATGTCAAAATTTCGTTTTTATTACATAGTTGACATAAATGACTTTACGATCATTTTAATCATTTTATTATTATTCCAAATTCAATGCAATTATATGTTTTTTGGTTTATATTTCTGCCCAAAAATGAAACTGAAATTAAAAATATTGTCTACCCCTGTCATGCTGACATTTTAAAGTATGCCGACTAGAAAGCAAAGAAAATATAACATGCATGCACATTGAAAATTGCATTCGATACTTGACTTGTCCCTGGATATGACTGTTTTTTTAACATGACGGAGTGGTGCGTGCATATATATATATACGTTATCGGGCTCTTGACAGCTATGTTTCGTAAAATATCAATCCGTGAGCCAGAATATGAAACACAGGGGCGAGTGAGCGTAGCGAACGAGCCCCAAGCTTCATATTCTGGCGAGCGAGGTGATATGTATATGTTATCTGGATTTTGACATCTGTATATCGTAAAACATCATCCGGTGAGCCAGAATATGAAGCACAGGGACGAGTGAGCGCAGCGAACGAGCCCAAAGCTTCATACTCTGGTCAGCGGGATGATATTTTGCAATATTCCAGCTTTCAAAATTCAGATAACTTGTTTATCGTCTTTTATTTTTTTTTTATTTCTATACAATAGTTTATTAGGTTTTGTGTCAAATTCTCCCAAGGTTACGCGGGAAATGAGGTTCATTTCTTTTTTACAAAATGGGAAATGTTTTGTAGTTATTTTATGACTGCACAATATTTTTGTCGGCTAACATTATTGAATTTAGAAATGTTTTGATCGAACCATGTTAGTAAATCGAAATAAAGTCATTTTTTTTCATTGCAGAACCTCTCCATTGTTTACATTTGTCTTCCACTTCCTAGGCACTTTTATGACGCCACAATGTAAATAAAATGGTGGCTCTGCTGAAGTTATCAGCGACCTAGTTTCCGTATGTTTTCGAACGTCTCGTTTGTATTTTTGTGTATTGATGGCGGTAATTTATTTACAAAATTAAAAACAGAAAATACAATAGATTCTTTTTCTAATTAGGATTTATTTCTTGCGAAACGGATAAAAAGGATATTGCTTGTCAAACGTTGGGAGAACTACCTTGATAACTCCAGTTCAAACTCTTGATAAGTTCGGGTCAACCGGATACGGCTTTTGCGGAAGTGCTCTGCACAGGGAAAGACGATAATTTACAATACATCAGCTGTCAAAAGCCCGATAACTTGTTTATCATTCTTTACTTTGTATTTTAGAATTCTCCCAAAGTTGAGCGGGAATATCGACATACATGCCATTCTCGCCTTTTCAGCAATTTTCAGCCTAAAAACATGTTTTGTAGTTTTTTATCATTTTATTGGTAAAGATTTGTAACTGGGTGAATAATTTGACCGGAATACTCTAAATAATGTTGATTTTGAATTTTGCAGCCACCTTTGGTTGTTACGACATTCTATCGTTCTTTGGAGCTTTTATGACGTCATAATTTGAAAACGTCAAAGCTCTGCAGGATATATCAACGACCTATTTTCTGCATTTTTTATGACATCTAGTTTATCAATTTGTGTAATCATGATTCTGTCTGAGTACTTCAGTGCATATATACATCTTAACTGTTAGGTACAGTCCATGCTTTTTTTCTGCGACGATTTCAGAGTCTTGATTATCGGTATACTATGCTTAGGCATTTTCTTGTATCATATTGTATAGCTGCTCGCTCGGGTTTCTTGAGAGTTCACACTATGAGTTCCTTAGTTCTTAATGTCGTCTTTTTATTTCCGTGCATTGTGGCTGTCTCGTGTCCTTGTTTTATCTTTGTTTTTCTCTGTCGCCGTTTTTCCCATATCTTTGGACATGCTTGATCATCACTTCCCTTGTTCTTTCGGTATTCGACTGCCGTAAACAATCCGCAGCAAAATCTCTCACCATTTGTGGTGCAATTTATTTCAAATTCCCTAATGCCCTTTTTCATCTTTTAAGAGCTTGGCATTGGAACAACAAAAGCACGCCAAGTTTAATCCTCGATATACCAATTTCGAATCGTATGCTTCATGGATATTCAGCATAAAAATATACAATAAAATGAAAAATAAAACAAAATGAAATGGCTTACTAACTCAAATATAAGGTCTTTTGTCATGGGTCGTGCTAATTTATTTTTTAATGGATTTTGATCTATTCATTTCGTGTGAATGTTTTACGGTTGTGGGTCCAGAGAAAAAAACGTCAACATATTTTAATTTTATATTATATATAATTCATGCGGCACCTGTTCTGAAAAAAAACTTCATAAACATATGTTAATGGCATTATTTTTGTATACCAAAACCATTCGGGTTCTTTGTGGTAATTTTACACAAGCATAAAATTTATACCTATTTATGCAATGTATCAAATTTAAGTTGTTTGTTTACATCTTGCATTTCATCATCAAAATGAGACAAGATATTTTTTCGAGACATTAGGGACCGACCATTTAACCTGAAAGGGGGGGGGGGGTTATGGTTTTTTATTTTTTTTTTCTGGACAGAAAATTTTATTAAATTATTTATTTCTTGCACGCGTATCAACAAAATATTTTTTTTTCAAAATTAACATTATTTTTGGGGGCAGAAAGCCTCATTCAGAAATTTTTTTTCATCATTGTGGCAGCCAAAATATTTTTTTTCACATAAAATCAGATCCAAAATATTTTTTTAGAAAAAAACATAGCCCCCCCCCCCTTTTCAAGTTAAATGGTCGTTCCCTTAGATAGTTAAATCTTCTAAAAAAAATTAGATACATTCGATTGGGGAGTTGAAAATCTCCATTCATTTTTCCCCAATAAACATCGGACGTCTTAAAGGATATTAAGATTCCACGTTGTCAATTTACATTAAAGATTTGTAGTGATTTTATGCTAAAACTAACATACATGTATGTAATAGGTATAATTTTTGATAAACAAACATTTAAAAGTAGTCCCTGGTCCAATTATTGAATAAAAAATGTCACAAGTTTTTACGTAAATCGAGCTTCTATCAATAACAAGAATAAAGCATTAACATTTTAGGTATTGGTACAAGTACTTTAAATATTTAGTGGTTTTGAAAAAACAAACAGTAGAATAAAATAATATTGAGGACCTTTCCCACTTCGATTATAGAAATAACTTTTTAGATATAAAATTACACTGGCTTAGTAGCTTCTGTTCATTCTCTTTAAAGTAGAGAATTAAACAACTTCTATCTATATTGTTAGCCTGAACACCCAAGGTACTGTACAGGAATAAGTGCTTAATAACAAAATATCGAATTAACTGTGTATTTGATTAAGCTTCTGCAAATGACCATTTCGACAACTTGTATGTCTCTTCAGTGCAGATCTAATCAAAATAATTGGAAAACTGGTAAACAAAAATATGTGTGCATGCTCATACAGAACAATTTGAAAGTTAGAGTTACATTGACAGACACCCTTACTGTTTAGCATTCCTTAGACGCTTTGTGAAAATATTTCGGCTTGGTTTAATCCCACACCATTTGCTACACAGAATCAGGGAGCCATTTTAATTGTCATTTCTACAATACAAAATGAAAAAAAATCAATTAAACAATAAATATTAATTTCAAGAGATATTGCACACTAAACTTCAAAGCATATTTAAACTCAGACTGCTTATTTTAATGTTTTATACCCATTTCGACAATTTATGTCCTGAAGTAGCACAGGACTATTTTAAAACATCTTTTTTTAAAAATACTTCCTGCTAGTAGGATACCGACTAGCGTACATCATAAAACAAAGCTAGGGGGATAACTCGCAAATAAAGCAATACGTCTGTGGAATACTACGTGTACCAGATATGTGTTAAATGCTCTCGACAACCATAGGTCCAGTATTCAAAGAAAATGGTACGGGCTATTTGTTGCTATTATTTGTCAATTTTACATAATTTCTGCACGAAATCGATGATCCACCAAAAACTGGGTTATAAATTCCGACATCTCTGGATCTGCCAATACATGGGAACACTACAAAGAATGTGAGGGTTTATGCATTATGTCTAACCCCGTATCAATTGCGGCTAAGTGCAGTTAACAGGGCAGGACATGCTTACCTTTCGTCCTGATGTCGCTCTCGGTTTTTATGAGAGTTCACACTGTGAGTGCTTTAGTTTTTTGTGTTGTCTTGTTATATTTTAGTTTTGTCTTCGTTACTTATGTTTGTGGTACCGATCTGTCCTTGTCCATGTTTGAATACTCGATGATTACAAAAGCTTTCCAAAATTTAACTTGGTACTGTTTGAGGGTTAGAGATGTAACACAAACCATGAGTTTTAATTGGTTTTGTCTCAGGGTTAGCAAATGGCATTAACCAATCAGCTACCTAAGGGATCTTTCAAAGACATATCTGCCTCATTTACCGTGTGACAGGTGCTGTTAACAGAGCAGGACATGCTTACCCTTCCGGAGCACCTGATGTCACTCTCAGTTTCACTGGAGTTCACAATGCGAGTGCCTTTGTTTTGAATGCTGTGATTTCTATTTCAGTGCTTTGTATCTGTCTAACGTCATTGTTTTCTGTGTCCTCGTATTGGCCATGTCTTTGGATTTTTGTAAATTCCACTACTTTGTTCCTTCGGTATTCTACTGCCGTTGTTTTAAGTACATCTACTACATTTCTTCTAATTATTATTTAGAATACTAGTTAAGTTTAATATTCCACAAAAATCGTGCTAGATGATCAAGGAAATGGTTGAGTGATATAAAAATATTCAGTTTCGTCAAAGGGAACTGTATATCGGCTTCGTGGATGGCGGTAGCTGAGTGGCAGCTGTTTGTGGAAAGCTATATCTGATCTTGAGCACATGCAAAGATTTCGGTATTTTATTATTCAATGCACAAATAAGGATATTCAATTATACATATTTTAAGCACATAATATGCAAAAACTTTCACATGTGTTTGGATTTTTTTCCAGGAATCTGGGTCAAAATTTCCATTTCATTTTCATTTTTATTTTGTCTAGTACATCAATTTCATTCACAAAAACATTTGAATGATATATGAGAACT